>CM064578.1:66756656-66766971 GCA_032716605.1 Paralithodes platypus | reverse complement strand
AACAAATTAATTAAGACCCAACAAATTAATTTAAGACCCAACAAATTAATTAATTACCCAACAAACTAATTAAGACCCAACAAATTAATTAATAACCCAACAAATTCTTAAGACCCCAACAAATTAATTAAGACCCCACAAATTAATTAAGACCCAACAACTTAATTAAGACCCCAACAAATTAATTAAGACCCAACCAAATTAATTAAGACCCAACAAATTTAATTAAGACCCAACAAACTAATTAAGAACCCAACAAATTAATTAAGACCCAACAATCATTATCGACCCAACAAATCGACCAAGCGTGACTGGTGCCCGCTACACTCCAGCGGGTGATGTCACGGACTCAAACCCCCTTTCTCCTTCATGTTTAGGCCCCCATTAGTATTAGCAGATCAGAATACGTTATTGCCCCATTATTACCTTGAGCTCTTTGCTAAGACCTTATGCCCCCAGTTTTGCTGTTGGCAGCTTTTAAGACCTTTCGTGCCACCATTTAGGTGTCATTTTTAGCACTAGCCTTGCTAATTATAATAAGATAATTATAATCTAAATAATAAGACCATATCTAAGTTAACCCCTTGTTTTTTTTTTTTTCTAAGCACCCTCTGACGCGTTTTTAGCAGTTTATTTTGGCTATCATTAGACGATGTTGCTGCTAGCCTTAGGAAGGATCTGTGGAGTAATCAGAGAAGCCCGTAAAGACCTATACTCATCATCCCTGTTAGACTTCACATACACCGTTAACTATCCCGAACAAAAAAAAACAAAAAAAAAAAAAAAAAAAGTCCGGTTTGTTGTCTAATATGTGGCCCAGACAACGGCTAATTGAGAGAAAGCGTATATTGAGCTTGAAAGGGTTAACTAACAATCAAACCTCCGGCCCCTCTACCGTATATGCGTGCCTGGGATCCACCACTCAAGCGGTGATAGACGATTAATGGTTCACACTAGCGCCGTTTTTTTTTTTTTTTTTTTTTTTCACCGATAACCCCCCCTCCCCCCCCCCCCCCCCCCGACTTTCCCCCGTGTGACAAGCCGGTCGTGAGGGGGATGGGGGGGGGATGGGCCTATTTATTTGCTTATTTATCCTTCTATTAATTTTTAAGTTTCCCCCCCCCCCCTTCAAGATAATTTGTACATTTTTCGATAGCAAAAGTGTCCGGTTCCTCTTAAATTTCAGGCTCGCTATCGCTCGCCAGGAAAAAAAAATCGAAACGTAAATGTCATGAACGATCTCAATATTGACAAGGAAACGGGGCGAAAAGTCTTAAGGGGAGATTTCCACTCGAGGGATTTTTTTTTTCTGGACCCCTTTCTCCCTCATGTTTAGCCCCATTGCTTTTTGAGATTTTAGGACCTTCGCCCTAGTAGTTTGGATATTTTAAGACATTTTGCCCCATTTCTGTCAATTTTAAGACCTTTCGTGCCGTTAAGGTGACGATTTTTTCCTGGCGAGCGACAGCGAGCCTGTAATTTAAGAGCAACCGGCCTCCGGCCGGGACATTTTTCTACCGAAAAATGTACAAATTTATCCTGAAAGGGGGTCTAGGGGGTGTAATTTTAAGCTTGATGAAAAAGTAGGGAACAAACTAAATACCTCCCCTTAAGACAAGATGGTCGTGAGGCGCGGGGGGTGAGGGGATAGGAGGGCATAGGGTCTCAGTCTACCCCCAGGATCATTGCTCTCTCACTCTCACTCTCTCTCTCTCTCTCTCTTGCCCTGGCCCACTTCCATATTTCCAAATGTACATTAATTTCATATCATTATTACGGTAAATTGCCATGTTTCGATCTCCGTCACTCAGCTATAAGGTAGATTGGGTAGCGAAATAGGATGTCAATTATGAACACTTGGCCTTAATACGACACACAGCCATAGCAGCTTCATATATCTCCATCAAGTATCGAGAAAGCAAAGGAGTACAAAGGAAATCAAGCAACAACAGGTCTAGTGACCCTTCTAGGCTGCTTGTCCTCCAAAACACCGAGGATCAAGTGTCCAAATCAGCTACTAAGAGATTCAATTTACCATCAACTGGAAAAAAATAGAGTATAGTTAAGGGGAGGTTTTTAGTGTGTTCCCTAGACCTCCATCAAGCTTGAAATTACACCCCCATGACCCCCTTTCAAGATAAATTTGTACATTTTTCGGTAGAAAAATGTCCCGGCCGAAGGCCGGTTCCTCTTAAATTACAGGCTCGCCAGGACAAAATCGACACCTAAATGGGACGAAAGGTCTTAAAAGTGACATAAATGGGGTGAAGTTCTTAAAATCGCCAAACTAACGGGGCGAACGTCTTAAAATCTCAAAAGCAATGGGGCTAAACATAAGGGAGAAAGGGGTAAAGAAAAAAAAATCCCTCAAGATGAAATCTCCCCTTAATGGGGATGTCGCCGAGTGGTGTGTGTTACTATCTATCTATCTATCTATCTATCTATCTATCTATTGCCTGACGCCGTGATCCCTGAAGGGGTGGCCACGAACGAACCGCCCCCATGCACCTCCGCCGGTACAGAAGGAGTTAAAGTGGGCGAGTTATAATTGGAGTTAAAATGGGAGATGTCCACTTGAGGAACTTTTTTTCTGGACCCCTTTCTCTCTCATGTCTAGCCCCATTGCTTTTGAGATTTAAGATGTTTGCCCCATTAGTTTGGCGATTTTAAGAAGTTTCACCCCATTTATGTCACTTTTAAGACCTTTCGTCCCATTTAGGGGTCGATCTTTTCCTGGCGAGCGATAGCGAGCCTGTAATTTAAGAGCAACCGGCCTTCGGCCGGGACATTTTTCTACCGAAAAATGTACAAATTTATCTTGAAAAGGGGTCAAGGGGGTGTAATTTCAAGCTTGATGGAGGTCTAGGGAACACACTAAAACCCTCCCCTTAATACATTATTTCTTGCCGGGAAGGGGAGGGCCCAGCCCGCGGAGAGCCAGGATCCCAGGACCCGTGGTGGAGGCGGGCTACTCCATGTGTGAACGTGCCTATCCGACAACCCTAATGTCCATATTGATAACTTGTCCGCGGTGTGGAGCTTTACACGCTACAAACGACGACTGACAGCAAACCCTTCTCTTTGGCCTCCTACTATCTCTATCCTCAGTTTCAAGCCAAAGGTGGATGTTGCGTCTATGTACTCAAAAATCTTGCTTTCTCTAGCGTTCCCAACTTTGGTTCTTCTGAATTCTCAACTCTCTGGCTAAAGCTTTCTTGTCACTCTCAAACTAAATATTTCGGCGCTGTCTATCTCACCCCTAATTCTACCGACTATCCAAAATTCTTCAACTATCTAACTTCTAAAGTGGCACACATTCTATCCATCTCTCCTTTTGCAGAAATCTCCATCTTCGGAGATTTCAACGTTCACCACCACCAATGGTTCTCCTCTGTTTCCACTGACCAACCTGGTGAACAAGCCTACACCTTTTCCATTGCTTCAAACTCAGTGTGTCCGGGGATTTTGGTTCGAACATCCCTTGATTTTGGCCATGTCACTCTTTAAACTCTGGAGCAGGCACTCGTTACATGCAATTCTGCCTTTTGTCTCCCTCACTCACATAGACATATACGGCAGTATTGGTTATTGTTTAAGGGGAGATGGGTCATGTTTCTGTTCCCCCTTCTCCCTCATGTTTAGACTACTTTTGACATTTTAAGACGTTCGCCCCATTAGTTTGTCGATGTTAGGACCTTTTGTCCCCTTTATTTGTCAATATTAAGACTTTTCGTGTCACTTAGGTGTCGATTTTTGTCCTGGCGAGCGATAGCGAGCCTGTAATTTAAGAGCAACCGGCCTCCGGCCTGTACATTTTTCTACCGAAATATGTACACATTTATCTTGAAAGGGGGTCTAGGGGATGCAATTTTAAGCTTGATTAAAACGTAGGGAACAAACTAAATACCTCCCCTTAACACAATATATTAACAAATTAATTAATAGACCCAACAAATTAATTAAGACCCAACAAATTAATTAAGACCCAACAAATTAATTAAGACCCAACAAATTAATTAAGACCCAACAAATTAATTAAGACCCAACAAATTAATTAATAGACCCAACAAATCACCAAGCGTGACTGGTGCCCG
The DNA here is from genome assembly GCA_032716605.1 of Paralithodes platypus. Classification (NCBI taxonomy): domain Eukaryota; kingdom Metazoa; phylum Arthropoda; class Malacostraca; order Decapoda; family Lithodidae; genus Paralithodes; species Paralithodes platypus. The sequence continues at coordinate 66,762,877 of CM064578.1, read as the reverse complement.
CTACACTCCAGCGGTGATGTACGGTCAACCCCCTTTCTCCTTCATGTTTAGCCCCATTAGTTTAGAGATCAGAATACGTTAGCCCCATTACCTTGGCTCTTTGTAAGACCTTATGCCCCAGTTCTTTGGCAATTTTAAGACCTTTCGTGCCATTTAGGTGTCAATTTTTAGCTAGCTTGCTAATTATAATAGTAATTATAATTAAATAATAAGAATATCTAATTAACCCCTTGAAGCTCTGACGCGTTTTAGCAGTTTATTTTGGCTATCATTAGACGATGTTGTGCAGCTTAGGAAGGATCTGTGGGTAATAGAAGGGTAAAGACTATCTCAATCAACCCTTTGACTTCCATACACCGTTACTAATCCGAACAAAATCGTCTAATAGTAGCCAGACAACGGAAGAGAAAAGCGTATTGGAGCTTGAAAGGGTTAACTAACAATCAAACCTCCGGCCCTCTACCGTATATGCGTGCCTGGGATCCACCACTCAAGCGGTGATAGACGATTAATGGTTCACACTAGCGCCGTTTTTTTTTTTTTTTTTTTTTTTTTCACCGATAACCCCCACCCTCCCCCCCCCCCCCCGACTTTCCCCCGTGTGACAAGCCGGTCGAGAGGGGGATGGGGGGGGGGGGAGGGGCCTATTTATTTCCTTATTTATCCTTCTATTATATTTTAAGTTTCCCCCCCCCCCTTCAAGATAATTTGTACATTTTTCGATAGCAAAAGTGTCCGGTTCCTCTTAAATTTCAGGCTCGCTATCGCTCGTCAGGAAAAAAAAATCGAAACGTAAATGGCATGAACGATCTCAATATTGACAAGGAAACGGGGCGAAAAGTCTTAAGGGGAGATTTCCACTTGAGGGATTTTTTTCTGGACCCCTTTCTCCCTCATGTTTAACCCCATTGCTTTTGAGATTTTAAGACCTTCGCCCTAGTAGTTTGGATATTTTAAGACATTTTGCCCCATTTCTGTCAATTTTAAGACCTTTCGTGCCGTTAAGGTGTCGATTTTTTCCTGGCGAGCGATAGCGAGCCTGTAATTTAAGAGCAAACGGCCTCTGTCCGGGACATTTTTCTACCGAAAAATGTACAAATTTATCTTGAAAGGGGGGTCTAGGGGGTGTAATTTTAAGCTTGATGAAAAAGTAGGGATCAAACTAAATACCTCCCCTTAAAGTAGGGAACAAACTAAATACCTCCCCTTAAAGTAGGGAACAAACTAAATACCTCCCCTTAAAGTAGGGAACAAACTAAATACCTCCCCTTAAAGTAGGGAACAAACTAAATACCTCCCCTTAAAGTAGGGAACAAACTAAATACCTCCCCTAAAAGTAGGGAACAAACTAAATACCTCCCCTTAAAGTAGGGAACAAACTAAATCCCTCCCCTTAAAGTAGGGAACAAACTAAATCCCTCCCCTTAAAGTAGGGAACAAACTAAATCCCTCCCCTTAAAGTAGGGAACAAACTAAATACCTCCCCTTAAAGTAGGGAACAAACTAAATACCTCCCCTTAAAGTAGGGAACAAACTAAATACCTCCCCTTAAAGTAGGGAACAAACTAAATACCTCCCCTTAAAGTAGGGAACAAACTAAATACCTCCCCTTAAAGTAGGGAACAAACTAAATACCTCCCCTTAAAGTAGGGAACAAACTAAATACCTCCCCTTAAAGTAGGGAACAAACTAAATACCTCCCCTTAAAGTAGGGAACAAACTAAATACCTCCTTAAAGTAGGGAACAAACTAAATACCTCCCCTTAAAGTAGGGAACAAACTAAATACCTCCCCTTAAAGTAGGGAACAAACTAAATACCTCCCCTTAAAGTAGGGAACAAACTAAATACCTCCCCTTAAAGTAGGGAACAAACTAAATACCTCCCCTTAAAGTAGAGAACAAACTAATTACCTCCCCTTAAAGTAGGGAACAAACTAAATACCTCCCTTTAAAGTAGGGAACAAACTAAATACCTCCCCTTAAAGTAGGGAACAAACTAAATACCTCCCCTTAAAGTAGGGAACAAACTAAATACCTCCCCTTAAAGTAGGAAACAAACTAAATACCTCCCCTTAAAGTAGGGAACAAACTAAATACCTCCCCTTAAAGTAGGGAACAAACTAAATACCTCCCCTTAAAGTAGGGAACAAACTAAATACCTCCCCTTAAAGTAGGGAACAAACTAAATACCTCCCCTTAAAGTAGGGAACAAACTAAATACCTCCCCTTAAAGTAGGGAACAAACTAAATACCTCCCCATAAAGTAGGGAACAAACTAAATTCCTCTCCTTAAAGTAGAGAACAAACTAAATACCTCCCCTAAAGTAGGGAACAAACTAAATACTCCCCTTAAAGTAGGGAAACAAACTAAATACCTCCCCTTAAAGTAGGGAACAAAACTAAATACCTCCCCTTAAAGTAGGGAACAAACTAAATACCATCCCTTAAAGTAGGGAACAAACTAAATACCTCCCCTTAAAGTAGGGAACAAACTAAATACCTCCCTTAAAGTAGGGAACAAACTAAATACCTCCCCTTAAAGTAGGAACAAACTAAATACCTCCCCTTAAAGTAGGGAACAAACTAAATACCTCCCCTTAAAGTAGGGGAACAAACTAAATACCTCCCTTAAAGTAGGGAACAAACTAAATACCTCCCCTTAAAGTAGGGAACAAACTAAAATACCTCCCCTTAAAGTAGGGAACAAACTAAATACCTCCCCTTAAAGTAGGGAACAAACTAAATACCTCCCCTTAAAGTAGGGAACAAACTAAATACCTCCCCTTAAAGTAGGGAACAAACTAAATACCTCCCCTTCAAGTGGGGAACAAACTAAATACCTCCCCTTAAAGTAGGGAACAAACTAAATACCTCCCCTTAAAGTAGGGAACAAACTAAATACCTCCCCTTAAAGTAGGGAACAAACTAAATACCATCCCTTAAAGTAGGGAACAAACTAAATACCTCCCCTTAAAGTAGGGAAACAAACTAAATACCTCCCCTTAAAGTAGGGAACAAACTAAATACCTCCCCTTAAAGTAGGGAACAAACTAAATACCTCCCCTTAAAGTAGGGAACAAACTAAATACCTCCCCTTAAAGTAGGGAACAAACTAAATACCTCCCCTTAAAGTAGGGAACAAACTAAAATCCCCTTAAGTAGGGAACAAACTAAATCCCTCCCCTTAAAGTAGGGAACTAACTAAATACCTCCCCTTAAAGTAGGGAACAAACTAAATACCTCCCCTTAAAGTAGGGAACAAACTAAATACCTCCCCTTAAAGTAGGGAACAAACTAAATACCTCCCCTTAAAGTAGGGAACAAACTAAATACTTCCCCTTAAAGTAGGGAACAAACTAAATACCTCCCCTTAAAGTAGGGAACAAACTAAATACCTCCCCTTAAAGTAGGGAACAAACTAAATACCTCCCCTTAAAGTAGGGAACAAACTAAATACCTCCCCTTAAAGTAGGGAACAAACTAAATACCTCCCCTTAAGACAAGATGGTCGTGAGGCGCGGGGGGTGAGGGGATAGGGTCTCAGTCTACCCCCAGGATCATTGCTCTCTCACTCTCACTCTCTCTCTTGCCCTGGCCCACTTCCATATTTCCAAATGTACATTAATTTCATATCATTAATACGGTAAATTGCCATGTTGCTATCTCCGTCACTCAGCTATAAGGTAGATTGGGTAGCGAAATAGGGTGTCAATTATGAACACTTGGCCTTAATACGACACACAGCTTCATATATCTCCATCAAGTATCGAGAAAGCAAAGGAGTACAAAGGAAATCAAGCAACAACAGGTCTAGTGACCCTTCTAGGCTGCTTGTCCTCCAAAACACCGAGGATCAAGTGTCCAAATCAGCTACTAAGAGATTCAATTTACCATCAACTGGAAAAAAATAGTGTCTACTGTAGTTGAAGGGAGGTATTTAGTTTGTTCCCTAGACTTCCATCAAGCTTGAAATTACACCCCCATGACCCCCTTTCAAGATAAATTTGTACACTTTTTGGTAGAAAAAGCCGGTTCCTCTTAAATTACAGGCTCGCTATCGCTCGCCAGGAAAAAATCGACACCTAAATGGGACGAAAGGTCCTAAAAGTGACATAAATGGGGTGAAAGTTCTTAAAATCGCCAAACTAATGGAGCGAACGTCTTAAAATCTCAAAAGCAATGGAGATTTGAGATTTTAACATGTTTGCCCCATTAGTTTGGCAATTTTAAGAAGTTTCACCCCATTTATGTAACTTTTAAGACCTTCCGTCCCATTTAGGTGTCGATCTTTTCCTGGCGAGCGATAGCGAGCCTGTAATTTAAGAGGAACCGGCCTTCGGCCGGGAAATTTTTCTACCGAAAAATGTACAAATTTATCTTGAAAAGGGGTCAAGGGGGTGTAATTTATCTTGAAAAGGGGTCAAGGGGGTGTAATTTCAAGCTTGATGGAAGTCTAGGAAACACACTAAAAACCTCCCCTTAATACATTATTTCTTGCCGTGAAGGGGAGGGCCCAGCCCGCGGAGAGCCAGGATCCCGGGACCCGTGGTGGAGGCGGGCTACTCCATGTGTGAACGTGCCTATCCGACAACCCTAATGTCCATATTGATAACTTGTCCGCGGTGTGGAGCTTTACACGCAACAAACGACGACTGACAGCAAACCCTTCTCTTTGGCCTCCTACTATCTCTATCCTCAGTTTCAAGCCAAAGGTGGATGTTGCGTCTATGTACTCAAAAATCTTGCTTTCTCTCGCGTTCCCAACTTTGGTTCTTCTGAATATTCAACTCTCTGGCTAAAGCTTTCTTGTCACTCTCAAACTAAATATTTCGGCGCTGTCTATCTCACCCCTAATTCTACCGACTATCCAAAATTCTTCAACTATCTAACTTCTAAAGTGGCACACATTCTATCCATCTCTCCTTTTGCAGAAATCTCCATCTTAGGCGATATCAACGTTCAACACCACCAATGGCTCTCCTCTGTTTCCACTGACCAACCTGGTGAACAAGCCTACACCTTTTCCATTGCTTCAAACTCAGTGTGTCCGGGGATTTTGGTTCGAACATTCCTTGATTTTGGCCATGTCACTCTTTAAACTCTGGAGCAGGCACTCGTTACATGCAATTCTGCCTTTTGTCTCCCTCACTCACATAGACATAGACGGCAGTAATGGTTATTGTTTTAAGGGGAGATGGGTCGTGTTTCTGTTCCCCCTTCTCCCTCATGTTTAGACTACTTTTGACATTTTAAGACGTTCGCCCCATTAGTTTGTCGATGTTAGGACCTTTTGTCCCATTTATTTGTCAATATTAAGACTTTTCGTGTCACTTAGGTGTCGATTTTTGTCCTGGTGAGAGATAGCGAGCCTGTATTTTAAGAGGAACCGGCCTTTGGCCGGCACATTTTTCTATCGAAAAGTGTACAAATTTATCTTGAAAGAGGGTCAAGGGGGTGTAATTTTAAGTTTGATGGAAGTCTAGGGAACAAACTAAATACCTCCCCTTAACCCGTTCAGTACTGGTGACCCCCTTTTTACTTTATTCTGGCTAGTATTAGAACATAAGAAAATGGGAGTCTGCAGAAAGCCGATTGGCCTACACAAGGCAGATCCCTGTCACACCCAACGATAATTATAAGCCCAGCTTAAAAACACCATTAGGACTTACCTCACCGAAACGGTCAGAGGTCAGAAAAACGGGGACCTGCAGATCCCCACACCTGGCAGATCCCCCTCACACCCAACCCATCTCGTCCATATGCCTATCTAATTGTATCTTAAAGCTCCCTATCGTTCTTGATCCCACTATAACACTTGGTAGCCTATTCCACCCATCTACAACTCTGTTACCAAACCAATATTTGCCTATATCTTTCTTCAAATGAAATTTATCTAATTTGAAACCATTTGTACGAGTTCTTTCGCTATCACTGAGCTTTAGTACATTTTTCATGTCCCCTTTATTAATCCCACCAACCCACTTGAATACCTCTATCATGTCCCCTCTAACTCTGCGTCTCTCTAACGAATGTAAGCCTAATTTCTTCAACCTTTTTTAATATGGAAGATTTCTAATATTATGGATCATTTTTGTCATTCTTCGTTGTACTCTCTCCAATGAATCTATGTCCATTCTGTAATAAGGACACCAAAATTGAACAGCATAATCCATATGGGGTCTCACTAATGACAAGTAAAGTTTTAAGATAACATCAGCAC
>CM064578.1:66706656-66751656 GCA_032716605.1 Paralithodes platypus | reverse complement strand
GCTCTCCTAGACAAAGTTGAAAGGAAGGCCTTTCGTATCATTAACTCCCGTCCACTCATTCTCTCTGTAATCTCTCTCTCTCCGCCGCAATGTTTGCATCTCTCTCGCTATTCTATCGCTACTATATAATATAATAATCAGTGTTCCTCAGAGCTATCCCAGTGCATACCACCTCCTTACGTAGGGCACTCTACCCGTCTTGCAACTCAATCCCACCCCTACTCTGTGCAACTCTCCAACCCTGATTACTAGCTACTTGGATACTTCTTCTACTCAACACGGAGCTCTGGAACTCTCCCAGAATCAGTCTTTATCTTCCTATGACTTAAATTGCTTCAAACTCCGTGTGTCCAGGCATCTATGGCTCGAACGTCCCTTGATTTTGGCCCTATCTCTTTCAAAATAGGGGAGGCACTCGCTATAGGCAGTAATGCCTTTTGCCTCCCTCAATCACCTAGAGAAAAAAAAAAAAAAAAAAAAAAAAAAACACAACACACACACACACCATCTCTCTCTCTCTCTCTCATACTTAGAGAGAGAGAGAGAGAGAGAGAGAGAGAGAGTCTATTCACTGTAAGTAGGCGAGAAATCATGACCTCTATCCTCTGTAACTCAAAATGGGCTAGAACAAATGGGCTGTATATTTCCAAATTATTCCTTGGCCGACTCTTCCCAAATGGTAGACACATATTGGCTCGATTACTCTATAGTCGTGTTTGGAGTTACGGAGGATAGAGGTCATGGTTTCCCGCCTACTTACAGCGAATAGACTATAGTTTATGAGATATAATAAGAGGTTAAGAGGGGGTCACCGGCTTTTTTGTATCTTTCTCTCCTTTTCTGTCTGTCCATGGCTTGTATCCATTCGGCCCCATTCAGCTAACTGTTTTAAGACGTTTATCCCCATCCAGATGTCGGTATCTTCCTGGCGAGCGATAGCAAGCCAGCATTGTATGGATAATGCCGGCTTCGCCGGAGACATTTTTCTACCGAAAAATTTACAAAGTTAGCTTGCTGTCATAAACAAAAAATATATATATAATATTAACACCTGGATGGGGGTAAACGTCTTAAAACAGTAGGCTGAATGGGGCCGAATGGATACAAACCAGGGAAAGAGGGAGAGAAAGAGAAAAAAGCGAAGTGGGCTCCCTTAAATCATCCTTCCTTCCTTCCTTCCTCAACAGACGCCATTCACTCTTACTTCACTTCCTACACTGAGTATCGTTCAATTACTCTTTTCATTTACTTTCATTTAATTTTGTTTGTCATCAACTAAGTGCTTCAATTGCCTTTGTTGTTGTTGTTGTTGTTCTTGTTTCCTTATTCAAATTTGTTTTCACCAACCCACCAATTAATTTACAAATAAACCTAACTAATGAAATCAATGACAGTAATGCATACATGTGGTACTCCAAGGACTCCACCCTAGGATATTCACACCCAAATTCCAACATGTGGCATTCCAAGGACTCCACCCTAGGATACTCACTCCCAATTTCCGCACACGAAGTATTACGCTGGGTTAAGGGGAGGTATTTAGTTTGTTCCCTACGTTTTCATCAAGCTTAAAATTACACCCCCTAGACCCCCTTTCAAGATAAATTTGTACATTTTTCGGTAGAAAAATGTCCCGGCCGGAGGCCGGTTGCTCTTAAATTACAGGCTCGCTATCGCTCGCCAGGAAAAAATCGACACCTTAATGGAACGAAAAGTCTTAAAATTGAAATAAATGGAGCAAAATGTCTTAAAATGTCAAAACTACTAGGGCGAACGTCTTAAAATCTCAAAAGCAATGGGGCTAAACATGAGGGAGAAACGGGTCCAGAAAAAAAAAATCCCTCAAGTGGAGATCTCCCCTAAAAATCGTCTCTAATACTAGGTCAGACAGCAGGCAAACCAACGCGTCATAGCATCAGTTAAAGGCTAAGTACTCTCGTTAAGGGGGGGATTTCCCACTTGAGGGATTGTTTTTCGGGACCCCTTTCTCCCTCATGTTTAGCCCCATTGCTTTTTTAGATTTTAAGACGCTCGCCCCCTTTAGTTTGGCGATTTTAAGAACTTTCGCCCCTTTTCTGTCAATTTTAAGAACTTTCGTGCCATTTAGGTGTCGATTTTTTCCTGGCGAGAGATAGCGAGCCTGTAATTTGAGAGGAACCGGCCTTTGGCCGGGAAATTTTTCTACCGAAAAATGTACAAATTTATCTTGAAAGGGGGTCTAGGGGGTGTAATTTTAAGCTTGATGGAAGTCTAGGGAAGAAACTAAATACCTCCCCTTAAGTAAATATTGCAAAGAATCATCAATGGACGAATTCGACTTGCCTGTCAAATGCTGTTAGTTCAGTTGTTCCATAGGCAATCTTAAAAGCCAATCCGATATTAGAATACATGTTTCTATAGCATCTACGGTGTATAAATATCTACAATGATTTTGCAACTAAAACACGATACGTAGCGCTAATGTGTGTATTAATGTCTGTCAGATGTTGAATAGGGTGGGTAAGTGTAGGAACATGTTTGTATATGTCACTCTCTCTGTGCTGTATTAATGTCTGTCAGGTGTTGAATAGGGTGGGTAAGTGTAGGAACATGTTTGTATATTTCACTCTCTCTGTGCTGTATTAATGTCTGTCAGATGTTGAATAGGGTTGGTAAGTGTAGGAACATGTTTGTATATTTCACTCTCTCTGTGCTGTATTAATGTCTGTCAGGTGTTGAATAGGGTGGGTAAGTGTAGGAACATGTTTGTATATTTCACTCTCTCTGTGCTGTATTAATGTCTGTCAGATGTCGGATAGGGTGGGTAAGTGTAGGAACATGTTTGTATATTTCACTCTCTCTGTGCTGTATTAATGTCTGTCAGATGTTGAATAGGGTTGGTAAGTGTAGGAACATGTTTGTATATTTCACTCTCTCTGTGCTGTATTAATGTCTGTCAGATGTTGAATAGGGTGGGTAAGTGTAGGAACATGTTTGTATATTTCACTCTCTCTGTGCTGTATTAATGTCTGTCAGATGTTGAATAGGGTGGGTAAGTGTAGGAACATGTTTGTATATTTCACCCTCTCTGTGCTGTATTAATGTCTGTCAGATGTTGAATAGGGTGCGTAAGTGTAGGAACATGTTTGTATATTTCACTCTCTCTGTGCTGTATTAATGTCTGTCAGATGTTGAATAGGGTGCGTAAGTGTAGGAACATGTTTGTATATTTCACTCTCTCTGTGCTGTATTAATGTCTGTCAGATGTTGAATAGGGTGGGTAAGTGTAGGAACATGTTTGTATATCTCACTCGAAATGAAGAAATCCTGTTCAGATATTGATGATACCGATTATGGGTCAAAATATACTTGGTGCCAAGACATCACTTATTAGGCCGACATCACTTATTAGGCCGACATCACTTATTAGGCCGACATCACTTATTAGGCCGACATCACTTATTAGGCCGACATCACTTATTAGGCCGACTGTACAACAAATGCACCCTCATCTCCCATAAAATGTGAGAGGCAAACATTAATCACCCATGAGTACCAGTCCTCCCTATACATCATTAAACATTTCTTAACCCTCTCCGACATATGACGCGATTTTGAGCCTATTGGGGATACTTTAAAGCCTTTGTTACCATCAGGGGTATTTAGAAACCTTTAGTTTAGTTACTTCAACCTCTGCAGTTGTCTTTGAGTTAGCTGTGTTGAGCCTATTGGGGATACTTTAAAGCCTTTGTTACCATCAGGTATTTAGAAACCTTTAGTTTAGTTACTTCAACCTCTGCAGTTGTCTTTGAGTTAGCTGTGTTGAGCCTCTTGGGGATATTTTAAAGCCTTTGTTACCATCAGGGGTATTTATAAACCTTTAGTTTAGTTACTTCAACCTCTGCAGTTGTCTTTGAGTTAGCTGTGTTGAGCCTATTGGGGATACTTTAAAGCCTTTGTTACCATCAGGAGTATTTAGAAACCTTTAGTTTAGTTACTTCAACCTCTGCAGTTTAGTTACTTCAACCTCTGCAGTTGTCTTTGAGTTAGCTGTGGGCAGAAAACTAATTTTGGAGAGGTAATTATAAGAGTGAGAGAACTCTATTTATTATTGCTAATCTGACAACCTCTGCGTCATATGTGCGTGAAAGGGTTAATATCGTGCCACAGTACGGGCCTCAAGGGGAAGTAGTCGCTTTTTCTGGACCCCTTTCTTCCTCATGTTTGGCCCCATTCGTTTTCAAATTTGATGACGTTCGGCCCATCATTTTGGCGATTTTAAGACCTTTCACCCCATTTCTTTGTCAAAATTCAGACTTTTCGTGTCATTTAGGTGTTTATTTTTTCCCGGCGAGCGATAGCGAGCCTGTAATTCAAGAGGAACCAGCCTTCGACTGGGAAATTTTGATATCGAAAAAAAAAAAAAAATAATAATAATAATAATAAAAACAATAAAATAAAAATGTACAAATTTATCTCCTAGGTGGTGTTTTTCTGAGCTTGATGGAGGTCTAAAGAGGAAACTACAAATTATATAAATATATAATTATATAGGCCAACAAAAAAGCCATATAGGCCAAAAAAAAAAAAAAAAAAAAAAAAAAAAAAAATATATATATATATATATATATATATATATATATATATATATACTGTATATATATATATATATATATATATATATATATATATATTCCACAGCGCAGGTCTTAAATATACACAATTTCCTTTTCACCACTCTGTCACGATCGTCTTCACCCCATCACCATTACCTATTTTCTATTCTCTGGCGTAATTGGTGTTTCGTAATGCAGTTGAAATCGGTTATTATGGACAGAGAGAGGTTTTATTTCTGTTGACATGATTTAGTGTCGAAAATGTATCCATCAGAAATATGTAGACATTTAATGTATTGATATTATCACCAACCCACCAACTAACTTACACATTGTATGTATCTGTGTATGTATGTACTCAGGAACATACCTCATTGCTGGGGGTGGCCGACTCGAGACAGAGCCAGAACAGAAACTACATTTATAGTTCCAATTCTTAGGGTCCGGGACCACTTTCGCATCCCCCACCCCCTTTCTCTATCTCATTGAGTAGGAGCAATTTACAAATAAACCTAATTAATGAAATCAATGAAACTAATGAATACATGTGGTAGGCCTACTCCAAGGAAAAAAAAACAAAGAAAAAAAAAAAAAAAAAAAAAAAACACACACACACACACACATTCATAATTTCTCCACACTCATGTATACGAATGTCTCTCAAAACACAAATACGAACTCACATTTACTCTTCAGAACAGAAGCGAATGATTATCTAACCTTTTATATACCGGTACTTACTATGAGGGGTACCCGGCGTTGCCCGGGTTTAAATTCTACTACCATAATCACCATCATCAATCACTACTACCACAATCATCACAATACTACTACTACCATAATCACCGGCCTCGACCTCCCTGTGCCTCATTAACACTTAAAGAGCGGGGCCCGACTTAAGTCCGTATCTAAAAAGCAGCAAGTTAGGAGCATTATGAAGGCTTTTAAAGGTTTAAAATAGAGTGCAAATGGCTGGGAGCGCAGCAGGCCATACGGCCGACACCCAGGGCTTACCGCCGCCCACTGACTCACGCTCCCTCTGTTCTCGAGAGGCCGGCAGTGTAGCCAGTAGTGAGCGTAGCTGGAAAAAATATGCTGCTATACGCTAAACTCCCATGTTAGTGGTACCACTGCATGAAAACGACGAGTGCTACGTAGCTCGTTCTGGTCTCATTTTGAAGCTTGTAGCGCCTAGGTTTTTGCTGAATACATTTCTTTTCATGCAGATACTTGATTGATCATTCAGGAGGGCCTGAATATGCCAAAAATAACCCAAAACCCCCCGCTAGACGACGGTTAAACGGCGACCTCGATTTCGGCCGCTAAATGACCTCCGATTTTGGATCTGACCTCATCCGTACCCCAATTTTGGGGAGCTGCGAACAACTTTCGTTCCATACACCTTTTCGATCGGAGGCCTCCTCCTGCCCCAAACGGCCATTTTTTTCCCTGGGCTTTCCAACGGTGCCCCACACTCCCACCTGGCACCAAAACGGTGGGAGGAGTTTAGTAACAAAGGTCGGGTAAGGTCGGGTAACTGACATACATTGACCTTTATTATTATAGGTTAAGGGGGGTGACCTGCTTTAAGGGGGGTGACCTGCTTTAAGGGGGGTGACCTGCTTTAAGGGGGGTGACCTGCTTTAAGGGGGGTGACCTGCTTTAAGGGGGTGACCTGCTTTAAGGGGGGTGACCTGCTTTAAGGGGGGGTGACCTGCTTAAAGGGGGGTGACCTGCTTTAAGGGGGGTGACCTGCTTTTAAGGGGGGTGACCTGCTTTTTGTTATTTCTGTCCTTTTCTCTCTTTCTCTGGCTTGTATCCATTCGGCCCCATTCAGCCAACTATTTAAGACGTTTATCCCCATCTAGGTGTCGATTTCTTCCTGGCGAGCGATAGCGAGTCAGCAATATATGAAGAAATCCGGCTTAGCCGGAGAAATTTGTCTATCGAAAAATGTACAAATTTAGCCTGCTGTCAAACAAAAATAAATAATATGCTGGCTCGCTATCGCTCACCAGTAAAAAATTGACACCTGGATGGAGATAAACGTCTTAAAACAGTAGGCTGAATGGGGCCAAATGGATACAAGCCAGAGAAAGATAGAAAAGGACAGAACAAAAAGCGGGTCACCCCCCCCTTAAGCCTGCATACAGTACCGGCCACGTCTTTCATATTTCACTTCAGCTACATTTAGACGATTTGACGAAGCTCGGGAAGGATATATGGTTAATGGAGATAGCCTGTAGCCTTTAAATTGGTAGACATCCTTTCTAAGCTGAATACAATCGTCTATGGTTACCAGAATATAATGAAAAGGAAGTCACCGGTACTGAAAGGGTTAATTAATTTATTTAGTTTTATTTATATTTAATTTAGGATGTTTTTTTTATTTTATTTTTTTTTTCTATGTGATTGAGGGAGGCAAAAGGCATAACTGCCTATAGCGAGTGCCTCCCCCATAGTTGAAAGAGTGACAGGGCCAAAATCAAGGGACGTTCGAGCCAAAATGCCTGGACACACGGAGGAAAGGAAGTGGGTTACATAGTTATAATGTTCAGAAGTTGTTAAGAAGGCAAACAAAATAATTGGCTTTATAGGCAGGTCATTTGAGCATAAATCCAAAGACGTTATCCCAACCCTTTACAATTCCTTAGTCCGCCCTCTTCTGGAATACTGCGTTCAATCCTGGTGCCCTTATTACCAAAAAGATATAGACAAGCTAGAAAGAGTTCAACGTAGAGTTACCAAAATTATACCTAGCCAAAAGAACAAACCATACGAAGAGCGTCTTAGAGAATTAAATATATTTCCTTTAACCCAGCGCAGATTAAGAGGTGACTTAATTCAAGTGTTCAAAATCATCAAAGGCATCGACAATATGAACTGTAGTAAGTACTTCACTATCGACCAATCTAATTACACGCGGGGAAACGGTTGCAAAATTATTGGTAAATCTTTTAACTCACACGAATCTAAGAATTTCTTCTTCAATCGAGTTGTCAACTTGTGGAATGGGCTTCCCCGAGACGTTATAGACTGCAGCACCGTTGATTAATTTAAACTTCGCCTAGACAAATATCTCACATCAAACCCGCGACTGACTGCGTTTGTAAATGAATAACTTTATTTTATCCCTCCCTCAGTTACTAACCCATCTGTCCCCTACTAAATTCCTAATCCTGCCACGGACATTAGTTCCAGGGCAGTAGTTCCCCTTCCAATGTTCCCTTACCCACTCTAAACCACTGTTTGGACACTTGATCCACAGTGTTTTGGAGGACACGCAGCCTAGAAGGGTCACTAGATCTGTTGTTGCTTGATTTCCTTTATATAGGGATGAGATATAAAAAAATGGAGCTTATATCAATAGAAGAACAAGTGGTTGGGTTTGTTAGGTGGGTTATGTTATGCTCTCTCTCTCTCTCTCTCTCTCTCTCTCTCTCTCTCTCTCTCTCTCTCTCTCTCTCTCTCTCTCTCTCTCTCTCTCTCTCTCTCTCTCTCTCTCTCTCTCTCTCTCTCTCTCTCTCTCTCTCTCTCTCTCTCTCTCTCTCTCTCTCTCTCTCCCTCTCTCTCTCTCTCTCCTCTCTCTCTCTCTCTCTCTCTCTCTCTCTCTCTCTCTCTCTCTCTCTCTCTCTCTCTCTCTCTCTCTTTCGGTTGAGAGCTCTTGATCTCTTCCAGTTGGAGACACGCAGACTACGAGGTCAGCTCATTGAAGTTTTTAAAATACTTAATGAGTTTGACAATGTGGATTATAGCAAAATGTTTAGCCTCAATATGAATACAACACGCAACCATGGCTGGAAATTAGAATTGAAAAGGTTCAGCACTAGTATTTGTGGACACTTTTTCGCATATAAGATCTGTTCTACCTGGAACAAACTTCCCTCCGAAGTTGTAAATAATTCTTCAGTAGAGCAGTTCAAGAAGAGAGTAGATAGTATTTTGCACACTCTGTAATGAGTGTAGTGCACTAAACAGTCTCTCACCTTCCACAATACCTTCTTTGCATCAGTTTTTACAACGGAAGACCTCAGTGATATCCCTACATCATCGCCGATTCAGATTGATAATTCAGATGTTCTAAGCAATATCACCGTTACAGAGAGAGAAGCATTGAATTGTTTAGATAAACTCAAGGTATATAAAACGCCTGGACCTGATACAACCTCACCTAGAGTCCTAAAGGAAGCTAAGGATGAGCTCTGTAAACCACTGACATTGCTATTCAAGAAATCCTTGCAGTCTGGAACTATGCCTGATCAGTGGAAGCTAGCCAACGTAACACCGATATTAAAAAAAGGCAGCAAATCCCTACCCAGCAACAATCGTCCAATTAGCTTAACCTCAGTTGTATGTAAAATGCTAGAAACACTCATAAGAGACAGACTCGTAAATCACTTAGAGGAAAATAACTTACTTAAAGATACTCAACACGGCTTTCATAAAAAACGTTCCTGTTTAACAAACCTCTTAGACTTCTTCCACGATATCCTCAACCTCTACAATGAGAGTAAAGCTGTAGATATTATATACCTTGATTTTCAAAAGGCCTTTGACAAAGTTCCCCACAAACGTTTATTGCTAAAACTAAAAGCGCATGGAATACAAGACGGTGTGTTGAAATGGATAGAAAATTGGCTCAGCGACAGAAAGCAAAGAGTAGTCATAAACGGTAAGGCATCTAAATGGACCAATGTAAGTAGCGGGGTACTCCAGGGATCGGTACTAGGACCAATTCTCTTTCTAATTTACATCAACGACATAGATGAGGGTCTCGCCTGTACAATCTCAAAATTTGCTGACGATACAAAAATTGCAAATAGCGTACTCTCAAAAAAACAAGTTGACGATATGCAACACAATCTAGATAAGTTGTCATGTTGGGCCCAAATTTGGTTTCAATGCGGATAAATGTAAAGTACTACATATCCGATACCAAAATGAGAAAGCAAACTATTTGATGAATGGCACTCAGGTGAAGAATGTAAACAGAGAAACCGATCTGGGAGTAACAATATTGAGTAACCTAAAACCGAGTCAACAATGTTCAGAAGTTGTTAAGAAGGCAAACAAAATAATTGGCTTTATAGGCAGGACATTTGAGCATAAATCCAAAGACGTTATCCTAACCCTTTACAATTCCTTAGTCTGCCCTCTTCTGGAATACTGCGTTCAATCCTGGTGCCCTTATTACCAAAAAGATATAGACAAGCTAGAACGAGTTCAACGTAGAGTTACCAAAATGATACCTAGCCTAAAGAACAAACCATACGAGGAGCGTCTTAGAAAATTAAATCTATTTCCTTTAACCCAGCGCAGATTAAGAGGCGACTTAATTAAGTGTTCAAAATCATCAAAGGCATCGACAATATGGACTGTAGTAAGTACTTCACTATCGACCAATCTAATTACACGCGGGGAAACGGGTGCAAAATTATTGGTAAATCTTTTAACTCGCACGAAGCTAAAAATTTCTTCTTCAATCGAGTTGTCAACTTATGGAATGGGCTTCCCCGAGATGTTATAGACTGCAGCACCGTTGATTCATTTAAACTTCGCCTAGACAAATATCTCGCATCAAACCCGCGACTGACTGCGTTTGTAAGTGAATAACTTTATTTTATCCTCCCCTCAGTTACTAACCCATCTGTCCCCTACTAACTTCCTAATCCTGCCACGGACATTAGTTCCCTTTCCAATGTTCCCTTACCCACTCTAAACCACTGTTTGGACACTTGATCCTCAGTGTTTTGGAGGACAAGCAGCCTAGAAGGGCCACTAGAGCTGTTGTTGCTTGATTTCCTTTGTACTTCCAGTATCTCCTCGGAATGGACCGCAAGGTTTCTGAGATACTAACTATTCTCTCTCTCTCTCTCACAAACAAACTCCCCCCCCCCCACACAAATAAACCCCCACTCTCTGTCACAAACACAATAATAGGCCGTGTACACATTCACCAACATATAATCTGCCTTACTGTATGTAATCTTCGTCAGTGTGTGTGTGTGTGTGTGTGTGTGTGTGTGTGTGTGTGTGTGTGTGTGTGTGTGTGTGTGTGTCCTCTATATCCCCGAGATATAACTGTGTGTGTGTGTAAGAGAGAGAGATAGAGAGAAAGAGAAAGAGAAAGAGAGAGAGAGAGAGAGAGAGAGAGAGAGAGAGTAAGAGTAATCACACACGCCAGTGTATGCCACCTCCTCTACGTAGGGCACGTAGTACCCGTCTTGCAACACAATCCCACCCCTACTCTGTGCAACTCTCCAACCCAAGAGTGAAACGTTACTCTCAGTCTGTATTCTATTTAACAGCTGAGCTCTGGAACTCTCTCCCAGAATCAGTCTTTCCCTCTTCCTATGACTTAAATTGCTTCAAAATCCGTGTGTCCAGGCATTTAGGCTCGAACGTCCCTTGATTTTGGCCTTGTCACTCTTTCAACTCTGGGGGAGGCACTCGCTACAGACAGTTCTGCCTGTCTTTTCCCTCACTCACATACAACAAACTATACAATATATGTGTGTGTGTGTGAATATACATATGTTATGACACTTTTTAGTCTATGTGCCTATCATATCAAAACATCAGCACATCACAATCCTACACCACACCTCTCACTTACTTTCTCATTCGTCTGTCTATCCCTCCATGTAACTCGGCACGCACTTCTCAGGTAACTCATTTCCACCCCTCTCACTCTTGGTTTGAGTCTCTCCACAAACGTCCATGCTTCGCTCCCGTAAGTCAGTGTCGGGATTACCACACTGTCATGCAAGGACTTCTTTACTTCCATACTGACCACCCTATTTCTTGTTACTGCTTATAGCGTTCCTACAACCCTCTTCCCCTGTTGCACCCTCTCCCGCACTTCTTCATCCATAGACCCATCTTTACTCGACACACTGCCCAGATACTTAAATGAGCTGACAATCTCCATAGCCTGACCGTTCAACCTCACCTCACACTCTGTGGCTTCACCCATTTCGAAGACCATAACCTTGCTCTTCCCCGCATTTACCTTCAGATTCTGTTTTTCACACACTGTTCCAAACATATTTACCAGACCCTGCAACTTCCATTCATTATCGCTCATCAGAACTGTATCATCAGCAAACAGCAGTACAGGTAGCTTCCACTCGTTTCCCTCCCTTATCAGCGATACACCAACATCTATATTCACCAACATCTACTGCTCTGACTTGTATTTCTTTCAAGACTCCACATATATATATATATATATATATAAACTGTGCCTTATTATATCAAAACGTCAGCGCATCACAATCTCCCCCTACCCTAAGGCCGACACACTAACCCAAGTCCCATAAGATTGTCGACCATAATAATTGTGCTAACCATTACAATTCCGGTAATGGTGGGGTCTTTTGATGTGGGGAAAGGTCTATGTATAATCTGCTGTAATATAAGAATGGGGGGGTGGGGGGGAGAGGGGTGGGGGGTGGGGGGAGAGGGGGTGGGGTGGGGAGGGGGGTGGGGGAGAGGGGTGGGGAGGGGGCAGGGGGGTGGGGGGAGAGGGGTGGTTTGTATTCAATTGTTGTGTAGGTACTGTTGGTTGGTTGGTAGATAGATAGATATAGAGATAGATAGATTAATATATAGATAGATATATAAATATATAGTCTGTGGAAGGAAGGGTAATGTGTTGTTATGCAGAAAAAATATATAAATATACATTGAAATAGTCATTAATGTACAGTACAGTATTATATATATATATATATATATATATATATATATATATATATATATATATATATAAATATATATATATATATATATGTTAGTAAAGCCAGGTAATACATTTTCTTTAATACATACGAGGTTGAAAGAAACGGCAATTTCTGCGTTGGAAATTTTATTATTCAAAGTTTCCAGGTCTCTGATGAGTTTTCGCTGGGTGGCGAACACGCAACACGCAACGAGTTAGAGAAACACACCACCATACTCGATAAAGAAAGTGACCCAAGGAGATTACCTATACTCGAAGCTTTATATATCCAAGCCTTACATCCCAACATCAACAACCAAACTCTGGACCTTCAGATCCTTCCTTCTGCCAAAAGGCACTACCCTACAGGACCTAACACCCCTCCTCGCCCCCCGGTGC
This sequence comes from Paralithodes platypus, assembly GCA_032716605.1. Classification (NCBI taxonomy): domain Eukaryota; kingdom Metazoa; phylum Arthropoda; class Malacostraca; order Decapoda; family Lithodidae; genus Paralithodes; species Paralithodes platypus. The sequence continues at coordinate 66,738,939 of CM064578.1, read as the reverse complement.
CCTTGACGCAGCCCCCCGCGCTACCTCCTTCAGCTTCGTCTTCTGCAGGCGCCACACAACTTAGGCCACGCCCCTCGACACGCAGCCAATCAGCTTCGACCCCACCTACTGACCACCATCCCGCATCCAGTGCGCATGCGTGAAGCGGTTACCCCTTTCTCTCTCCTAGTTTTCACTTCCACCAATAGCAGACTTTTGCCCCCTGTTTTCCGCCTCCTCTGAGCCTCCACCCTCTATATATACCCTTCCTGTTTACCTTTTATATCATTCCTTCCTTACTTGATAATGCTGGTTGTCCAGTGAAACGCGTCGTATATCCTGTATCATCATGTACTTTAAGTAACCCTGTACCACCATGAATTTTGCTCATACTTCATCTACTTCCTGCCACCCAGCGAAAACTCATCAGAGACCTGGAAACTTTGAATAATAAATTTCCAACGCAGAAATTGCCATTTCTTTCAACCTCGTATGTATTAAAGAAAATATATATATATATATACTGTATATATATATATACCGGTATATATATATATATATATATATATATATATATATATATATATATATATATATATGAGAGAGAGAGAGGGAGAGAGAGGGGTGGGGGGAGGAGGATTGGGGGGGGGGGGTTGATCTGGTCAACAAACAGAATACCAGTAGCATATGTCTGGATTATGTCCTACACCTGGAAGACCTAATATCAAGGGGTGTTAGTGGTTGTGGTGGTGATGGTGTGAACATTACACTAGTGAGTGTGGTGATAGGGGTGGTTCTTTGTGGTGACAATGTGGGAGATGTGGTGATGATAGTGGTTGTACTGTATTAGCGGTGATACTGGTGATGACAGTCGTGAGAGTGTGGGAGACTCTCTGTAAGGTGATGAAATGTTGTGATGATGGTGAGATAGTGACATTAGCTATGATGATGGTGATGACAGTGATAGCTATGTTGGCTTTGAGTAGGGGGAAGAATTGCTCAATGTATACGGTTACATGGGCTAAAATTATAAAAGAATAAGACTCCTATATTAAGTAAGGAAAATAATAAGGTAAAGAAAGGTAGGGTAGGGTAAGGTAAGGTAAGGTAGGGTAGGGTAGGGTAGGGTAGGGTAGGGTAGGGTAGGGTAGGGTAGGGTAGGGTAGGGTAGGGTAGGGTAAGGTAAGGTAAGGTAGGGTAGGGTAGGGCAAGGTAAGGTAGGGTAGGGTAGGGTAAGGTAGGGTAGGGTAAGGTAAGGTAGGGTAGGGTAGGGTAGGGTAAGGTAAGGTAGGGTAGGGTAGGGTAGGGTAAGGTAAGGTAGGGTAGGGTAGGGCAAGGTAAGGTAGGGTAGGGTAGGGTAAGGTAGGGTAGGGTAAGGTAAGGTAAGGTAGGGTAAGGTAAGGTAAGGTAAGGTAGGGTAAGGTAAGGTAGGGTAGGGTAGGGTAAGGTAAGGTAGGGTAGGGTAAGGTAAGGTGAGGTAGGGTAAGGTATGGTAGGGTAGGGTAGGGTAAGGTAAGGTAAGGTAAGGTAAGGTAAGGTAAGGTAAGGTAGGGTAGGGTAAGGTAGGGTAGGGTAGGGTAGGGTAGGGTAGGGTAGGGTAAGGTAAGGTAGGGTAGGGTAGGGTAGGGTAAGGTAAGGTAAGGTAAGGTAGGGTAGGGTAGGGTAATGTAGGGTAGGGTTGGGTTGGGTAGGGTAAGGTAGGGTAATACAGGGCAGGGTAAGAGTCGTATTCTTAAACAATTCCTTCCCTTCGAAAATGAAAGGAAGGGATTTTCTTTCGATTTCGTATTCTTACAAAAATTCTTCCCTTCAGGACCCCTTGGGAAGGGAAAATCCTTCCCTTAAACAGTCCAGTAACCAGTAGGCCATCCGAGTCAGACATGGCGGATCCACTGAGCATGTATATTGTTGATTCTAGTGGTCTACATTGAAGACAGTGACATTGTATGAACATGAGGCAAGCATAATACGTCAGTGCATCGGCTCGATGGAAATAATGTCTCAAAGCAGTATCCAGACTACCCACATAAGCATCCAGACTTAAGTTACCAAAAGACTCTGGTAAAAGATGGCGGCACACGTAAACAAACAAGACTCGTCTAGCGACGATGACAAGGACTCAAAATGCGGAAAGTGCAAGGTGGAAGTGACAGACTCAGATAATGCACTAGAATGTGAGGTATGTGATGTTTGGTTTCACATTGGATGCGAAGATATACCTGTAGCTGTGTATGCATTCATGGTGGAAAAAGATGCAGGCAAACAGCTGAGTTACAACTGCAGTTTTTGCATGCGGGGAAGTGTGAAACTACACAATAAAATTAAAAAGATCAGTGAACAGCAGGAAGAGATGAGAGGTAAACATCAAGTTTTGGAAATCACAGTGGGTGAGATGAAAGCTGATATGGTTAACAGTCAGGACAAGCAGAAGCAGTTTGATGACAGGTTGAGTCATATGGAGGCAAGTTCAGTAAAGTTTAATGATCTAGTGGAAGGAAACTCAGCTGGCACACGGAACTTGAAGGATAGGCTGGGAACTTTGGAAGCAAAAATGGTTAGTTTTGAGGATAGAATTGTGTCACATGTGAAGGAAAATGTAACAGAAGTCCGGGAGAATATTGCAAAACTGAAAACAAAGTTGCATGATGAGGTGAAGGAACAGGTAGGCTCATCATACAAAAATGTTTTAATGGATGAAGCGAAGAAAGTTTGTGAAAACATAGGAATGATCCTGGCAATCAAGTAAGTGGGGACAAGGTAATACAGCAAACAACTCGGCATATCCAGAGTAGGATGGATCACAAGGACAATATAGTTTTGTATGGTGTATTAGAAGAGATTTTGACAGGTGCAAACTTGCAAATCAGAAGTGAAAAAGAAAAACATGACAGAATGGTGGTTATTGAAATCTGTGATGAGATTGGGTTGACATGTTATGATAGATATAATCCACATCACAAGAATTGGTAGATGATAAAGGTGAGACAATTAAACCCAGGCCCATCCTTATGAAAATAAACAGTGGACTGAAAGAAAGGATGATGAGAAATGGATACAAGTTAAGGGAAGCAAATAAAACGGTGTACAACAACGTTAGGTTGTCGCACGACATGACAAAGGAGGAGCACCAAACCGACAGGAAACTGAGGGAGGAAGCAAGAGCCAAGAACAAAGCTGAAAAGGACTCAGGACATTTGTACATAGTCAGGGGAAATCCTTGGGAGCGTCGAATACTGAAAGTGAAGAGGAGAGAGGTGACCGTGGAGACAACAGCAGCACAGAGGAATCCAGCAGAGGAAAGGGAGGGAAGGACTTCGGTCACTTCACATCCAGACGGGAATTAGTTCGGGATATTTTCACCAAAGTACAAGAAATTAAATGATGGCAACAAGGAAAGCAAAGTTAATGAGAAAACTAAGAAACTAAATATCAAGTTGATAAATTTATTCAAGAACAACCAAGATACTGACATTCAAGAAAACAAGAAATATCTTAAAACAATTTGGAAAACACGTAAACGAATAATAGAAAGTAAGATTAAACAACAAGTGAAGTAAACTACAAGTGGGAGTCGTTAAAAAGACTTATCCCAAACCTGTTACTGGACTGGACTGGCGGACGATTCAGGCAATTTCGGGCTGCCAGCTGATAGCCTATTCCTCATCTTATAAATACAGTATTTTGATTATTATTGACTTTCATTGGTTTACTGATGTAGCACTTTCAAAGCATAAATTTTGTGCACGGTGTGACTATATTTTGGCACGTGTTAATGCAATAAGTGTCAACATTACCAGGTTTTGAGGCTTGCCAGAGATACGCCATCAACAATTCCCAGTAATACCATACTTTACATAACTAAAAATAGCTAGGCATATACTGTAATATTAATATAAATTTGTGGGCTAACAGTAATAGTGGTCAATCGTCTTATATACTAATTTAGCCTACCTTACCAGTAACACATATTGGGTTAGGCTAGGCGGCTAGGCCTAGGCTTAGCCTAGGCTTAGCCTACAGTAGGCTACATCATCATGTAAGCTAGCCTAGCCCAGGCTAATCTATTTTTCTTATGAATTTCATGACCCATACAGGATTGTAGGCCTAAGTTTTTTTTTTCTTAGGCTACATCCCCACTGAATAAACTAACCTAGGCTAGTCTCTGTCCCTCTAGGCTAGCCCATCATAATGTTCAAGCCAACATTTGTTAGATTTTGTCAGAATTGGCTCACCTCAGATAGGCTATCTGGATTTTAAAATTTTGTGAATTTATTAGGCCTATGGGAAGGATGTAGTATTTGGACATACTACATGGCGCCTGCCTTGGTTTACACTACGCGAAACGGCGGCAGCAGTGAACGCTCGCGATCATGTTCCAGTCTATTTTGACTGCTGAATAGAAAACAAATCTAGCCTAGGCCTATATATATAATATATAGGCTAGGCCTACATAAGTTCAACTTAGTATTTGAACTCAGCACACCAGAATGTCAGGCTATAATGTGTACTGAACTTTGAAGGTAAATACTTCTCAATAGTGGGTTATTGTACGATTCCTATAGGCCTAGCCTAGACTTTGTTGTTGTTGTTCCCCAAGCTGCCTGGCCGAACAGCCCCAAGGCCCCGAGCAAGGCCAAGGCCATAACCGTGCGCCCCCACAGAACCCTCACTGCCGACCACAATAAAGCCTGGGTGACCGAAGCCACTCCATGGCGGGGAGCTGAGGAGGGTGCGGAAACGCCCGGGAAACCAAAGCCCCACCCAGGGCCCTGTGCCCCTCAGCAATTATGAAGAGAAAGTTGAGGGGGCAAAGGAAAAATGAGACGCTTTGGCTTCCAATCTAGGTAGATTGGGAGGTCAATCCACGGAAGAGACGCCGTCACTTGAGATCTAGAAAATATGTAAGTAAAAGGAACAGTCAGAGTAAGCTATGGGTATGGCAGAGATCGCTCAGTTCTCACTCTAATAGACCAGCCTAGCCTAGTTGTTAAGTTTTGGTCAGAAATGGAAGACTTGACCTTGTAATTGAAAAGTGTTCATGCTTGATATACGGTAGGATACACTAATTCGCACTACATTCAGCTAATCTAATTTATCTCCATCCCTGTTTTTTTATCATATCAGTTTATATGTAATTATATTCTTGGATAATAGCCTATAGGCTAGGTCTAGGCTAAATACAACAGAATATGGCTTGTTGGTGTACATGCGCGATTTAGAGCTAGGAACCTGTATTTATTAATATCATGTTGACAATTCATTCTTGTGTTTGTGCAAGTCAACATACATAATATGCTTTGAAGACAATATTGGTGGTGTAAATCATGTTTTGGGCAACAATAATGCAAGTCAACCCATGGAAACGTTTGTTTGACAAGGTTTGTTTACTACTTCAGGCATACCCACTGGTGCGCGCCTAGCTTCGCCTGTGGAACAGAGCTACCAACACTTCCGAAAACAAATTCCTTCCAAGGAATTCTTTAAGAATAGTAGAATACCGAAGGGATTGGAAGGGAAAGGAAAGTTAAGGGAAGGTATGGGTTTTTAAGAATACGACTCTCCCTTCACATACCAAAATAATCATCCATGTACCCTTGTAGGCCTAATCACATTGCATTTACGGCATGAATGACATAATAGCAGTGGAATATGATATGCGAGACCTATAGGTGACAAAGATCGAAAACAAAACTTAAATAACTCAAGACCCGAACCTAAAATAAATAAATACCCAAACATGACAATACGTAGCATTATTGGCCAAGGCGAGGCCAAGGAGCATCCATTATTCGGCGTTTAAACCCCTAGCCATCCCTTCTAAACAACACAACACCCACCTCTTAAACCCCACGTCTCTTATCACAGCAGCCTCGTCCACAGCTCAAGCCATCGTCTTCTTCACCACAGAGTCTTCAAAGGCCCGCAGACATCACGTAGAACACTTATAATATCCAATATATCACCGCACAGAAGAGATAAGTATCACAGTTCACACCGCGCCGTGAGGGAGAAAGCGAAGGAAAGTAAGGAAAGCGGAAGGAAGAGTGTTGCCAATCTAGCTATTTTCCCGCTAGATTTATGGGTAGGCTATTTAGTTTTATCTAGAGGCACATTTTGACATCTAGCGACTTTAATTCTACCGACATTCTGTAGATTGGAGCCGTTTAGAGCGATATTGTAGAGGTTGTGCTGTTATTGTAACTTAGTTAAAATAGGACTTCAGAGGCTATCAACCTTTCTGGATTATTAAACCAGCACACTGTAAGTCAAGAATAGTGTCAAGACTGGAGCTCTTTTGTTAGTTAGCTAGTTAGTTAAAATAGGACTTCAGAGACTATCAACCCTTCAGGATTATTAAACCAGCAAACTGGAAGTCAAAAATAGCGTCAGGACTGAAGCCCCTTTTCGAAACTCCACTCCCTTGTGTTATTGTAGCGATCTTCGGCATTTTATTTACTATCTAGCAGACTTGATTTGGTAACCCTGATTAAAACGTTTAGGAGAGGAGGGGAGGAGGGCGGAAGGGACGCGTGGGTGGTCAACATTACACCGGAAATACGACCATTATATCCAACCCTACCTATTTATCTAACCCACAAACCAATTATATAATCAACCGTATTAATCCTCAACAATCACAACTATAATCCACTATTAATTCAAAGACTTCGGAATAGTCAATGGATTACGAAGTTTTTAAAAGAACAGCGCGATATTCCCCGGGATAAGAGACGGTAGACCGAAATAATTGACTTTCCCATAACTTAGCACTATAGGGCGTGACAATGACCCTTATTATTATAGGGCGATGAATTATGAAACCGGACGAAGCACTCATTTAACCAAGCCGACACAACTCCACACGTATCAAAGAAAAGGAAGAATGGATTAATTATTTTAGGACATAGCGATAGAGAAAGTAGATGAATCGATGAGTAAATAATAATGTAATGCAATAATGTAGAATACAGATGAATGTCTACTTTGCGGGTTTTAATGAATAGGGGTGTTAATGATACTCAAATCAATCAATCTAATCATACGGGTGGCAGAGGGGTGAGGTTGCCTGCGATTTTCACCCCCCCCCCACCCATCCTCCCCATTCTCGCGCCCCCCCCCCCCCCCCTTCCTCCCCATTTCTCCCCTACTGTCTTCTCTCCACACCCCTCCACCTATTCTCTACCTCACGGCTCTCTTTCTCAAAGGACTGGAGTTCTCGAAAAGGGTCTCCAGTCCTGACGTTATTCTTGACTTACAGTGTGCTGGCTTAATAATCCAGAAGGGTTGATAGCCTCCTCTGAAGTCCTATTTTAACTAACTAATCGCCTCTTCCCTTCGCTTACTCTCCACGCTGTTCCACCTCACTCTCCACACCCCTCCACCTTCTCTCCACCTTGATTGTTTCCCTCTTCCCCGTTTCCCTTTCTGCCCTTTTCTATAAAACTTCTTTTTCTCTCACAGTTTATTTTTCCTATATTTTGGGACCTGGGAATCTTTAGCTGGAGACCCCAAATGGGCCTGGGTCTCGGGTTTCTCTCCTGGGCGACCTAGATGTGTGGGAATTTATGCTTTGTTAGAGTTTTGTTGGTGTTGTTGTGTTGTGTTGTCCCTATTCGGGCTTTGTCTCGAGTCGGCCACCCCCAGAAAAAAGGGGTATGCGCCTGAGTAGACAGATAGATAGATAGACAGATAGATAGATATTTTGTTTTCCACCTGTGTCAATCCTCTTCTGCCTTGGCCACTTCTTTTTTTTTTTTTTTTTTTTTTTTCTTGCTTGATTGACTCATTCTTTATTTTCCTTTCTAGTTACCTTCGCCCAACCAAGTCGGACGAAGGTTATGTTTTTGCCTCCTTTGTCTGTCAGGCTGTCTGTTTGTTTGTCTGTAAAGAAGATACGCCTATTCCCCGATTTTGACGAAAGTTGGTAGGCAGATAGAATATGCACCAAGGAAGAAGATATTCAGTTTAGGTGGTGATCGGTAGAGTACAAGTCTCCGCCAGCGCTCTGCCCGATCTTCCCCCTATACCCTGTTTCTTTTCAACTGGCGGTCTATTGCAAAGTTGCCATCAAGGTTTCTCCGTTACTTTGAAGGTTTGTTAGTGAAGTATGGTGCTAATTAAATACACTTGGTCTTAATATGATGCAGAGACATACTAGTTTCATAAGTGTCCATTAGATATCGATACATTAGCTGCTAAGGGATTCACTTTAAGGGGGGATGGTTCACTTTAAGGGGGGATGGTTCACTTTAAGGGGGGATGGTTCACTTTAAGGGGGGATAGTTCACTTTAAGGGGGGATGGTTCACTTTAAGGGGGGATGGTTCACTTTAAGGGGGATGGTTCACTTTAAGGGGGGATGGTTCACTTTAAGGGGGGATGGTTCACTTTAAGGGGGGATGGTTCACTTTAAGGGGGGATGGTTCACTTTAAGGGGGATGGTTCACTTTAAGGGGGGATGGTTCACTTTAAGGGGGGATGGTTCACTTTAAGGGGGGATAGTTCACTTTTCGGTAAATATTTGCATGTATTCATTATTTTTCTAGTTTCCTCCCTAGACCTTCAAATTTAAGAAAACATCCATTACATCCCCCTTCTAGATTAATTGTACATTTTTCGGTAGAAAAATTTCCCGGCCGAAGGCCGGTTCTTCCAACATTACAGGCTCACTATCGTTCGCCAGGGAAAAAATCGACACCTAAATAGCACGAAAGGTCTAAATATTGACAAAGAAATGGGGCGAAAGGTCTTAAAAATCGACTTACTAATGGGGCAAACATCTTAACATCTGAAAACTAATGGGGCTAAACATGAGGCAGAAAGTGGTCCAGAAAGCCGGCCCATCCCCCCCATAAACATGAGGCTACCATAGTTGGGTGGGAATATGAACATGACCAGATTAATATCCAGTATTTGAGAATGGATAATAAGTCGTAGGCATGTGCATAAACCTTTAAGGGGAGGTATTTAGTTTGTTCCCAAGACCTCCACCAAGCTTAAAATTACACCCCCTTGAGTCCCTTTCAAGATAAATTTGTAAATTTTTCGGTAGAAAATTGTCCCGGCCGAAAGCCGATTCCTCTTAAATTACAGGCTCGCTATCGCTCTCCAGGATAAAATCGACACCTGAATTGCACGAAAGGTCTTAATATGGGGTGAAAGTTCTTAAAATTGCTAAACTAATGGGGCAAACGTTTCATAATATCAAAAGCAATGGGGCTAAACATGAGGGAGAAAGGGGTCAAGAAAAAAATCCCTCAAGTGGAGATCTCCCCTTAACCGTCCTGGAGGTGTAATGGTTAAGGTGTCTAAGAATCTGTGTGATAACCCAGGTTCGAATCCCGGTGGATCACAATTTATATGCTTTCATTAATTTCATTGGAGGTGTTTGGTGGTTGATGATATTAATTAAATAAAAAAAAAAAAAAAAAAAAAAATCTTATCAACCCATCTGCTTGTAATCCCATTTAAATCATTTATAATCATCTAACATTAACCAGGATAAAGTAAAAGAAACATCGCCGGTACAGAAGGGGTGAATGCATAGGTGGCTTTAAAGGGGTAGTGCTTGGGTTTTGGGGGCCTATATATATATATATATATATATATATATATATATATATATATATATACCGGTACATAATATACAGGTATATATATATATATATATTTTTTTTTTTAGTTTCCTCGCTAGACCTCCATCAAGCATAAAACAACACAAAAAACACTCCCTAGACCCCATTTCAAGATATATGTGTACATTTGACAATAGACAAATTTCCTAAAATTATAGGCACGCTATCGCTTGCCAGGAAGAAACCCGACACCTGAATGTCACGAAAGGTCTAAATATGGACAAAGAAATGGGGCGAAAGGTCTCAAAATTGCCAAACTGGAACGAATGTCTTAAAATCTCAAAACCTACTATGCTAAACATGAGGGAGAAGGGGGTCTATAAAAAGCCACTACCTGCCCCTTAAGGGAGCCCACCTCGGGTTTTTTCTATTTCTCTCCCTCTCTCTTTGGCTTGTACCCATTCAGCCCCATTCAGCCTACTGTTTTAAGACGTTTACCCCCATCCAAGTATCAATATTTTCCTGACGAGCGGTAGCAAGCCAGCATATATATATATATATTTTTTTTTGACAGCAAGCTAAATTTGTACATTTTTCGATAGAAAAATGTCTCTGGCGAAGCCGGATTTCTCCACACAATGCTGGCTCGCTATCGCTCGCCATGAAGAAATCGACACCTGGATGGGGATAAACGTCTTAAAACAGTTGGCTGAATGGGGCAGAATGGATACAAACCAGGGAAAGAGAGAAAAGGAGAGAAAAATAAAAAAAACATTACCTGCCTCTTAACCCTTTCACGCATTTATGACGCAGAGGTTGCCAGATTAGCGATAAGAAATAGAGTTCTCTCACTCTTGTAATTACTTCTCCAAAATTAGTGTTCTGCCCACAGCTAACTCAAAGACAACTGCAGAGGTTGAAGTAACTAAACTAAAGGTTTCTAAATACCCCTGATGGTAACAGAGGCTTTAAAGTATCCCCAATAGGCTCAACACAGCTAACTCAAAGACAGCTGCAGAGGTTGAAGTAACTAAACTAAAGGTTTCTAAATACCCCTGATGGTAACAAAGGCTTTAAAGTATCCCCAATAGGCTCAACACAGCTAACTCAAAGACAGCTGCAGAGGTTGAAGTAACTTAACTAAAGGTTTCTAAATACCCCTATTGGTAACAAAGGCTTTAAAGTATCCCCAATAGGCTTAACACAGCTAACTCAAAGACAACTGCAGAGGTTGAAGTAACTAAACTAAAGGTTTCTAAATACCCCTGATGGTCACAAAGGCTTTAAAGTATCCCCAATAGGCTCAACACAGCTAACTCAAAGACAACTGCAGAGGTTGAAGTAACTAAACTAAAGGTTTCGAAATACCCCTGATGGTAACACAGGCTTTAAAGTATCCCCAATAGGCTCAACACAGCTAACTCAAAGACAACTGCAGAGGTTGAAGTAACTAAACTAAAGGTTTCTAAATACCCCTGATGGTCACAAAGGCTTTAAAGTATCCCCAATAGGCTCAACACAGCTAACTCAAAGACAACTGCAGAGGTTGAAGTAACTAAACTAAAGGTTTCTAAATACCCCTGATGGTAACAAAGGCTTTAAAGTATCCCCAATAGGCTCAACACAGCTAACTCAAAGACAACTGCAGAGGTTGAAGTAACTAAACTAAAAGTTTATAAATACCCCTGATGGTAACAAAGGCTTTAAAGTATCCCCAATAGGCTCAACACAGCTAACTCAAAGACAACTGCAGAGGTTGAAGTAACTAAACTAAAGGTTTTTAAATACCCCTGATGGTAACAATGGCTTTAAAGTATCCCCAATAGGCTCAAAATCGCGTCATATGTCGGAGAGGGTTAACATAGCCCTCCCACCACCCTTGACCTTATAGTTTCACCTTCAGCGACAATGGTTTACCCCGCTCCTCACGACACTCTCAACTACAGGGTTAAGGGGAGGTTTTTAGTTGATTCCCTAGACTTCCATCAAACTTAAAATTACTCCCCCTTGACCCCCTTTCAAGATAAATTTGTACATTTTTCGTTAAATTACAGGCTCGCTATCGCTCGCCAGGAAAAAATTGACACCTAAATGGGACGACAGGTCTTAAAAGTGACATAAATTGGGTGAAAGTTCTTAAAATCGCCAAACTAATGGGGCGAACGTCTTAAAATCTCAAAAGGAATGGGGCTAAACATGAGGGAGAAAGGAGTCAAGAAAAAACTCCCTCAAGTGGAAATCTCCCCTTAAAGAGAGAGAGGGGGGGGGGGGGTCCTAGGGCATCTCCTCCCGCATGTTTAGCCCCATTACTTCTGATAGTTTAAGACATTTGCTCCATTAGTTTGGCCATTTTAAAACTTTTCGCCCCATTTCTTTGTCAATATTAAGACTATTCGTGTCATTTAGGTGTCGATTTTTTTCCTGGCGAGCGATAGCGACCCTTGTAGTTTGACAGGAGCCAGCCTTCGGCCGCGACATCTTTCTATCGAAAAATGTACAAATTTATCTTGAAGGGGGGTCTTGGGGGGGGGGGTGTATTTTTAAAGCTTGATGGAGGTCTAGGGACGAAACTAAAGAAATCAATAAAAAATGTACAAATATATAAATATGAGGAAATAAATACGCCCCTCTCCCCCCCCTCCCCTCCCCCCCTTTACGTTATCTGGTCCGACGTCTTACTGTTAAGGGCAGATCTCCACTTGAGGGATTTTTTTCTTGGCCCCCTTTCTCCCTCATCTTTAGCCCCATTGCTTTTGATATTATAAAACGTTTGCCCCATTAGTTTAGCGATTTTAAGAACTTTCACCCCATATTAAGACCTTTCGTGCAATTCAGGTGTCAATGTTATCCTGGCGAGCGATAGCGAGCCTGTAATTTAAGAGAAACCGGCCTTCGGCCGGGAAATTTTTCTACCGAAAAACGTACAAATTCATCTTGAAAGGGACTCAAGGGGGTGTAATTTTAAGCTTGATGGAGGTCTAGGGAACAAACTAAATACCTCCCCTTAACCCCTTCTGTACCGGCGACGTCTTTTTAAGGTTATTGTAGCTGTATTTAGACGATATTGTGCAGCTTAGGAAGGATCTGTGGTAGGTAAAAAAGGGTTAATTAAGTGAGATCATTCAAAGCCTGTTAATTCAAAGCCTGTTAATTCAAAGCCTGTTAATTCAAAGCCTGTTAATTCAAAGCCTGTTAATTCAAAGCCTGTTAATTCAAAGCCTATTAATTCAAAGCCTGTTAATTCAAAGCCTGTTAATTCAAAGCCTGTTAATTCAAAGCCTGTTAATTCAAAGCCTGTTAATTCAAAGCCTGCTAATTCAAAGCCTGTTAATTCAAAGCCTGTTAATTCAAAGCCTGTTAATTCAAAGCCTGTTAATTCAAAGCCTATTAATTCAAAGCCTGTTAATTCAAAGCCTGTTAATTCAAAGCCTGTTAATTCAAAGCCTGTTAATTCAAAGCCTGTTAATTGACCACTTACCAGTTTTAGGCTTTAAGGGGGGTGACCTGCTTTTGTTCTCCCCTTTTCTCTCTTTCTCTGGATTGTATCCATTCGGCCCCATTCAGCCTACTGTTTTAAGACGTTTATCCCCATCCAGGTGTCAATTTTTTACTGGTGAGCGGTAGCGAGCCAGCATATTTTTAAAATGTTTTTGACAGCAGGCTAAATTTGTAAATTTTTCGATAGAAAAATATCTCCGGCGAAGCCGGATTTCTTAATATAAAGCTGGCTCGCTATCGCTCGCCAGGAAGAAATCGACACCTACAGGGGTTAAACGTCTTAAAATAGTTGGCTGAATGGGGCCGAATGGATACAAGCCAGATAAAGAGAGAAAAGGAGAAAAATAAATAAAGCAGGTCACTCCCCTCAAGGAAGTTGGAGCTGTAGGCATCGATATTTAACAGAATGACCAGCTAAAATACGGTTGTGGAGCATTTATAAACCCATACACATTTATAAACCCGTACACATTTATAAACCCGTACACATTTATAAACCCGTACACATTTATAAACCCGTACACATTTATTAAACCCGTACACATTTATAAACCCGTACACATTTATTAAACCCGTACACATTTATAAACCCGTACACATTTATAAACCCGTACACATTTATAAACCCGTACACATTTATAAACCCGTACACATTTATAAACCCGTACACATTTATTAAACCCGTACACATTTATAAACCCGTACACATTTATTAAACCCGTACACATTTATAAACCCGTACACATTTATAAACCCGTACACATTTATAAACCCGTACACATTTATAAACCCGTACACATTTATTAACCCATACACATTTATAAACCCGTACACATTTATAAACCCGTACACATTTATAAACCCGTACACATTTATAAACCCGTACACATTTATAAACCCGTACACATTTATAAACCCGTACACATTTATAAACCCGTACACATTTATAAACCCGTACACATTTATTAAACCCGTACACATTTATAAACCCGTACACATTTATTAAACCCGTACACATTTATAAACCCGTACACATTTATAAACCCGTACACATTTATAAACCCGTACACATTTATAAACCCGTACACATTTATAAACCCGTACACATTTATTAAACCCGTACACATTTATAAACCCGTACACATTTATTAAACCCGTACACATTTATAAACCCGTACACATTTATAAACCCGTACACATTTATAAACCCGTACACATTTATAAACCCGTACACATTTATTAACCCATACACATTTATAAACCCGTACACATTTATAAACCCGTACACATTTATAAACCCGTACACATTTATAAACCCGTACACATTTATAAACCCGTACACATTTATAAACCCTACACATTTCTTAATCATACTTCCCATCCATCAAAAACCTACACCCATTATTGCATGTCTGTTTGATATCGATGCTTACGGCTCCAACTTCCTTGTAGCCTGAAATTCGCAAGTGGTAAAATCGTCTAATAGTAGCCAGAATAAAATTTAAAAGACCTCGTCGGTACAGAAGGGGTTAAAATTAGATATTTCACAAAGTTACGGACACTGACTAATATTCTGAGGGATAAGCACTTTTCCCAGTAACTATAAAGATACCAATAACACTTTTTGAGCGAAAACCACTGGAATCTATGACAACACTCAATACCCCCGATTGTACGGTGGCGCTAATAAGTCATGTCCCAGCTGTCATTACGTTTGGCTCGCTCTGTGCTGTATCAATGTCTGTCAGATGTTGCATAGGGTGGGTAAGTGTAGGAACATGCTTGTATATTTCACTCGCTCTGTGCTGTATTAATGTCTGTCAGATGTTGAATAGGGTGGGTAAGTGTAGGGAAAATGCTTGTATATTTCACTCTCTCTGTGCTGTATCAATGTCTGTCAGATGTTAAATAGGGTGGGTAAGTGTAGGAACATGCTTGTATATTTCACTCGCTCTGTGCTGTATCAATGTCTGTCAGATGTTGAATAGGGTGGGTAAGTGTAGGAACATGCTTGTATATTTCACTCTCTCTGTGCTGTATTAATGTCTGTCAGATGTTGAATAGGGTGGGTAAGTGTAGGAACATGCTTGTATATTTCACTCGCTCTGTGCTGTATCAATGTCTGTCAGATGTTGAATAGGGTGGGTAAGTGTAGGGAAAATGCTTGTATATTTCACTGGATATGAAGAAATGAAGCTTAGATATTGCTGGTACCCATTATTGATCAAAACATACTTAGTGCCGAGCCATGACTTATTAGCGCGACTGTACGTACTTTTAGTTTGTGCCTTAGGCCTTTAAGGGGACATGGGCCGGTTTTCTGGACCCCCTTCTCCCTCATGTTTAGCCCCATTAGTTTTGATATTTTAAGACGTTCGGCCCATTAGTTTGGCGATTTTATGACCTTTCGCCCCATTTTATGACCTTTCGCCCCATTGTATGACCTTTCGCCCAATTTTATGACCTTTCGCCCCATTTTATGACCTTTCGCCCCATTTCCCTGTCAATATTAAGACTTTTCTTGTCATTCAGGTGTCGATTTTTGTATGGCGAGCGACAGTTAGCTTGTAATTGAGGAGGAACCGGCCTTCGGCCGGGAAATTTTTCTACCGAAAAATATACCAATATATCTTGAAGGGGGATCCTGGGGTTGTTTTCATTAAGGGGAGGTTTTTAGTTGATTCCCTAGACCTCCATCAAGCTTAAAATTACACCCCCTTGAGCCCCTTTCAAGATAAATTTGTACATTTTTCGGTAGAAAAATGTCCCGGGCCGAAGGCCGGTTCCCCTTAAATTACAGGCTCGCTATCGCTCGCCCGGAAAAAATCGACACCTAAATGTCACGAATGGTCTTAAAATTGACAGAAATGGGTCGAGGGTTCTTAAAATCGCCAAACTACTGGGGCGAACGTCTTAAAATCTCAAAACCAATGGGGCTAAACATGAGGGAGAAAGGGGTCTAGAAAAAAATCCTCCAGATGGAAATCTCCCCTTAAGTTTGATGGAGGTCTTGGAACGAAACTAGAAAACAAATACATGAATGAAACAATTGGACCAAAAAGTGAATCTTCCCCCCTTCATCCATCAGGTGCACATTACGTCATCAATCCTCCTGATCATTTTACCTGTTGTGTGGATCCCAAAACCTGTCGGGGCACTATTCCCTTTCTGGGTTACCTAAACTAACTAACTAACTAACTAACTATAACTAACTAACTAACTAACTAACTAACTATAACTAACTAACTAACTAACAATAACTAACTAACTAACTAACTATAACTAACTAACTAACTAACTAACTATAACTAACTAACTAACTAAGTAACTAACTAACTAACTATAACTAACTAACTAACTAACTAACTAACTATAACTAACTAACTAACTAACTAACTAACTAACTAACTAACTAACTAACTAACTAACTAACTAACTAACTAACTAACTATAACTAACTAACTAACTAACTAACTAACTATAACTAACTAACTATAACTAACTAACTAGCTAACTAACTATAACTAACTAACTAACTAACTAACTAACTATAACTAACTAACTAACTAACTAACTAACTATAACTAACTAACTAACTATAACTAACTAACTAACTATAACTAACTAACTATAACTAACTAACTAACTATAACTAACTAACTAACTAACTAACTATAACTAACTAACTAACTATAACTAACTAACTAACTAACTAACTAACTAACTATAACTAACTAACTAACTAACTAACTAACTAACTAACAATAAATCTACTTACTAGCTAACTAACTAACTAACTAACTAATTAACTAACTAACTAACTAACTAACTAACTAAAACTAACTAACTAACTAACTAACTATAACTAAACTAACTAAACTAACTAACTAACTAACTATAACTAACTAACTAACTAACTAACTAACTATAACTAACTATAACTAACTATATAACTAACTAACTAACTAACTAAACTAAACTAACTAATAAACTAACTAACTGACTAATAAACTAACTGACTAACTAACTAACTAACTAACTGACTAACTAATAAACTAACTAACTGACTAACTAATAAACTAACTAACTGACTAACTAATAAACTAACTAACTAACTATCTGACTAACTAACTAGCTAAAACTATCTAACTAAAACTATCCAACTATAACTAACTAACTACTTAACTAACTAACTAACTAACTAACTAACTATAACTAACTAACTAACTAACTAACTAACCAACTAACTAACTATAACTAACTAAATAACTAACTAACTATAACTAACTAACTAACTATAACTAACTAACTAACTAACTAAACTAACTAAATAACTAACTAACTAACTAACTAACTATAACTAACTAACTAACTATAACTAACTAACTATAACTAACTAACTAACTAACTAACTAACTAACTATAAGTAACTAACTAACTAACTAACTAACTAACTAACTAACTATAACTAACCAACTAACTAACTATAACTAACTAACTAACTAACTATAACTAACTAACTAACTAACTAACTAGCTAACTATAACTAACTAACTAACTAACTATAACTAACTAACTAACTAACTAACTAACTAACTATAACTAACTAACTAACTAACTAACTAACTAACTAACTAACTATAACTAACTAACTAACTAACTAACTAACTAACTCTCTCTCTCTCTTTATATACTGTATATATATATATATATATTGCCTAACATTATTTCTTTTCATATCAGGTGATTTTCTTATAATTAATGAAAAAAAAAATCTCTTCCCCATATTAACCCTTACAGCGCGGGTGATGTTATATTGTATTTGTCTGTACACCTATGCAGTATTTAGACGATTTTATACAGCTTCGAAGTATCAGTGGTAGCTATAGTCTATTCCCTGTAAGTAGGCGAGAAATCCTGACCTCTATCCTCTGTAAATCAAAAGGGACTAGAGCAAATAGGCTGAAAATTTCCACATCTATTCCTTGACTGACCCTTCCCAAATGGTATACATATTAACTCGATTACACTGGTCATTTTTGAGTTACAGAGGATAGAGGTCATGATTTCTAGCCTACTTACAGCGACTTGACTATAGTAGTACTGTACACTACATTGAACTAAACATAATGTTATCATATTGTTGCAAATTCTTGATGTTTATTGCAAGACCTTCCTTATTTGGTTGCTCGATTATTGCAACTGCTCAAACTTAGCGGTCTGAAAGCCATTATTAAGGGGAGGTGTTTAGTTTGTTCCCTAGACCTCCATCAAGTCTAAAATTACACCCGCTTGACCCACTTTCAAGATAAATTTGTACATTTTTCGGTAGAAAAATGTCCCGGCCGAAGGCCGATTTCTCTTAAATTACAGGCTCGCTATCGCTCGCCAGGAAAAAATCGACACTTAAATGACACGAAAGTTCATAACATTAACAGAAATAGGGTAAAACTTCTCAAAATCGCCAAACTAATGGGACGAACGTCTTAAAATCTCAAAAGCAATGGGGCTTAACACGAGGGAGAATGAGGTCCAGAAAAAAATCCCTCAAGTGGAAATCTCTCCTTAATTGAGCTAAGCATAAATCTTGATGTTTATTGCCTGGACTTCCTAATACGGCAGCCCGATTCTTGCAACGGGTCAACATTTAGCAGTCTGGTAGCCATGATTAAGGGGCGTGACCTGCTTTTTCTATATATCTATCTATCTATCTATTTATCTATATATCTACCTATCTATCTATCTACCTATCTATCTACATATCTATCTATATATCTACCTATCTATCTATATATCTATCTATATATCTACCTATCTATCTATATATCTATCTATATATCTATCTATATATCTACCTATCTATCTCTATATCTACCTATCTACTGTATATCTATCTATATCTACCTATCTACTGTATATCTATCTCTATATCTACCTATCTACTGTATATCTATCTATCTATCTATCTAGTTATCTATCTATATATCTAGTTATCTATCTATCTATCTACCTATCTATCTATATATCTACCTATCTATCTATCTATCTATCTACCTATCTATATATCTAGTTATCTATCTATCTATCTATCTATCTATCTATATATCTAGTTATCTATCTATATATCTATCTATCTATCTATCTAGTTATCTATCTATCTATCGAGCTATCTATCTATCTATATCTATCTTAAGTAATTAGTCCCATCGCTCGTTTAAGGGGGGTGACTTGCCTTTTTTCTCTCCTTTTTTCTCTTTCTCTGGCTTGTATCCATTTGGCCCCATTCAGCCTACTGTTTTAAGACGCTTATCCCTATCCAGGTGTCAATTTCTTCCTGGCGAGCGAAAGAGAGCCAGCAGCATTGTATGGAGAAATCCGGCTTCAACGGAGAAATTTTTCTATCGAAAAATGTACAAATTTAGACTGCCGTCAAACACATTAAAACAAATATACTGGCTCGTGGCAATCGACACCTGGATGGGGATAAACGTCTTAAAGCAATAGGTTGAATGGGGCCGAATGGATACAAACCAGAGAGAGAGAGAGAGGGAGAGAGAGAACCCCCTACCCCCCCACCCAAAAAAAAATAAAAATAAAAATAAAAAATAAAACGAGGTGACACACACACACACACACACACACTTATCTCTACTAGTATTAAATCCCAACCAACTCCTGCCCCCTCTCTCTCTCTCTCTCTCTCTCTCTTACACACATTCTCTCTCTCTCTTCATTTGCACACACACACACACAAAACACACACACACACACTTAATCTCTACTATAGTTGGTGACCAATTAATCTGACCAGGCCTGTATGGCAACACTGAACCTTCGGGGGTCGTGATAGGCTGTTAACGACTGTTCGATTTCGTGGCTATTAAGAGCTATCCTCTATTCAACAACAGACGTGATAATGATTGTTTTGACAATGCAATCATCTAAAGCATTAACCCTCTCCGACATATGACGCGATTTTGAGCCTATTGGGGATACTTTAAAGCCTTTGTTACCATCAGGGGTATTTAGAAACCTTTAGTTTAGTTACTTCAACCTCTGCAGTTGTCTTTGAGTTAGCTGTGTTGAGCCTATTGGGGATACTTTAAAGCCTTTGTTACCATCAGGGGTATTTAGCAACCTTCAGTTTAGTTACTTCAACCTCCGCAGTTGTCTTTGAGTTAGCTGTGTTGAGCCTATTAGGGATACTTTAAAGCCTTTGTTACCATCAGGGGTATTTAGAAATCTTTAGTTTAGTTACTTCAACCTCTGCAGTTGTCTTTGAGTTAGCTGTGTTGAGCCTATTGGGGATACTTTAAAGCCTTTGTTACCATCAGGGGTATTTAGCAACCTTCAGTTTAGTTACTTCAACCTCCGCAGTTGTCTTTGAGTTAGCTGTGTTGAGCCTATTGGGGATACTTTAAAGCCTTTGTTACCATCAGGGGTATTTAGAAACCTTTAGTTTAGTTACTTCAACCTCTGCAGTTGTCTTTGAGTTAGCTGTGTTGAGCCTATTGGGGATACTTTAAAGCCTTTGTTACCATCAGGGGTATTTAGAAACCTTTAGTTTAGTTACTTCAACCTCTGCAGTTGTCTTTGAGTTAGCTGTGGGCAGAGAACTAATTTTGGAGAGGTAATTATAAGAGTGAGAGAACTCTATTTCTTATTGATAATCTGGCAGCCTCTGCGTCATATGAGTCTGAAGGGGTTAACAGCTATCCTCTATTCAACAACAGACGTGATAATGATTGTTTTGACAATACAATCAGCTAAAGCATTAATAAACCAATTTATATTGTTCCCTAAAATGATAATTTAGTAGGTATATCGACAAACGGGTTTCCAAAGTATTGAACAATTTAAAACTAATCATTAGTCATAGTCAGGAAGCCAAGTTGCACATTCGGACAATGGTTGGGGTCTTATAAAACAGCATACAATGGAGGACATCTGGTTAAGGGGAGATCTCCACTTGAGGGATTTTTGTCTTGACCCCTTTCTCCCTCATGTTTAGCCCCATTGCTTTTGAGATTTTAAGACGTTCGCCCCATTAGTTTAGCGATTTTAAGAACTTTCACCCCATATTAAGACCTTTCGTGCAATTCAGGTGTCGATTTTATCCTGGCGAGCGATAGCGAGCCTGTAATTTAAGAGTAATCGGCCTTCGGCCGGGACATTTTCCTATCGAAAAATGTACAAATTTATCTTGAAAGGGGGTCAAGGGGGTGACATTTTAAGATTGCTGGAGGAGTAGGAAACAAACTAGAAACCTCCCCTTAAGGCGACAATGGTTATTTGGGGGGGTGGGGGGGGTGGGGGGGGGGTCTTCTCCTGGGTGACCTAGATGGGTGTGAATTGGTATTTGGTTCGTGTGTGTTCATTGTTTTCTGTTGTGTTTTGTGTTGTTCCCTATTCTGGCTCTGTCTTGAGTCGGCCACCCAAAAAAAAGTAAAAAAATGAAAATAAAAAAAATAAAAATAAAAACATTAAATAAAAAGATATGAAAAGTGGAGATTGGGCCTGAGCATATACCTGTAGATAGATAGATAGATAGATAGATAGATAGATAGATTTAATCATATATTCATTTATTGTTTAGTTTCCTCCCTAGACTTCCATCAAACTTAAAACAACATCCATTAGACCCCCCTTCGAGATTAATTTGTACATTTTTCGGTAGAAAAATGTCACGGCCGAAGGCCGGTTTCTCCACAATTACAGGCTCGCTATCGCTCGCCAGGAAAAAAATCGACAGCTAAAGGGCACAAAAGGTCTTAATATTGACGACGAAATGGGGCGAAAGGTCTTCAAATCGACAAACTAATGGGGCAAACGTCCTAACATCTTAAAACTAATGGGGATAAGCATGAGAGAGAAAGGGGACCAGAAAAACGACCCGTCTTCTCTTAACAGCTTCTTCCATTACAAAAGCTGCGTAATCGAGATGAGGCCATGACAATTTACCGCCGGCTGGAAATATACCGACTATAGTAACACCAGGGGCCCCAAAATGGCGGAGGGTGGCCGATTTTTCCCATACAGTAGGCACCCACCCTCTCACCAATTTTTGCACGGGTCATCCCAGAAATTTAAATGGAGGTTTGGACTGATGCCTTGATAAATATACGCACCCGTAGAGATTTACAGAGATTTACATAGATACACTGGGCACACAGACCTTACAATCCGAACGAGGTGGTCAGGACTTAATTCTAGTAGAGATCTAGCAGAGAGAGAGAGAGAGAGAGAGACATATATATATATATATACAGTATATACAGGTATATAGATAGATAGATAGATAGATAAATAGAGAGAGAAAGAGAGAGAGAGAGACAAATATATATATATACAGTATATACAGGTATATACAGGTATATAGATAGATAGATAGATAGATAGATAAATAGAGAGAGAGAGAGAGAGAGATATACAGGTATATAGATAGATAGATAAATAGAGAGAGAGAGAGAGAGAGAGAGAGAGACAAAATAGTGAAGACTTAATTTCGTTTTGTTAGCGGTGAAACTCCATGAAGAAAATGAGATGCAAAAATGTCTCAATTCTCAGATTATGAAATTCTTTTAAACTTACGCCTTGCCCAAATGGAGTTGTTCTTATCTTATTGAGCAGTGTATCTGTTTAAGGGGGTGACCTGTTTTTGTTCTGTTTATTCCATTTCTGTAATTTACTTCCTACTTTCTTATTTGTTTTATGTGTTACTAGGAGGGGTACCCGGCGTTGCCCGGGTTTAAATTCTACTACCATAATCACCATCATCAATCACTACTACCACAATCATCACAATAATACTACTACCATAATCACCGGCCTCGACCTCCCTGTGCCTCATTAAACGGCGACCTCGATTTCGGCCGCTAAATGACCTCCGATTTTGGATCTGACCTCATCCGTTCCCCCATTTTGGGGGGCTTCGAACAACTTTCGTTCCATACACCTTTTCGATCGGAGGCCTCCTTCTGCCCCAAACGGCCATTTTTTTCGCATTTTTTTCGCTCCCGTCTACTACATAAGTTCTGCCGAAAATTTTATCAAACAAAAGTGTCTCTGATTTCCACTAAACTCGCCTAAAACCATCTCCAAAGCCTGGGCTTTCCAACGGTGCCCCACACTCCCACCTGGCACCAAAACTGTGGGAGGAGTTTAGTAACAAAGGTCGGGTAACTGATCGGGTAACTGGTCGGGGTAACTGACAAACATTGACCTTTATTTATTAAGATTTATATATTTATTTCTCTTATGAATGCATGTAAACATTCCTTAAGAAAGAATCCTCCTCTCCCTTTCAACCGGAATCCACAACACATGATTACAAGAGAACGATGAGCTCACCAAGAAGTCGTTTTTTGTTTAATTTTTTTTTTTTTTTTTTTTTTGAGGGAGGGGGGGGGGGGGGGGGTGACTGCCATGGTGAGGGGGGGAGGAGGTGGGGAGTGTTGATGGTATTAAGGGGAGGCAGTTGGTTTTTCTGGTCACCTTTCTCCCTCGTGTTTAGTCCCATTATTTGTTTAGATTTGTAGACGTTCGGCCCATGTGTTTGGCAATTTTAAGACCTTTCGTCCCATTTCGTTATACATTTTAAGACCTATCTTGCCATTTAGGTGTCGAATTTTTCCTGGCGAGATAGCGAGCCTGTAAAGAGGAATAGGCCTTCGGTCGGGAAATTTTTCTAATGAAAAATTTACAAATTTATCTAGGGAATGTTTTTCTAACTGTGAGGGATGTCTAGCGAGGAAACTAAGAATTTATGAATTAATTAATTTATAGGCCAAACAAGCAGTCAGTGTCTCCTTAAAGGGAGATTTCCACTCTGAGGGATTTTTTCTGGACCCATTTCTCTCTCACGTTTATCCCAATTGCTTTTGAGATTGTAAGACGTTCGCCCCATTAGTTTGTCGATTATATGAACTTTTGCTCCATTTCGGTCCATGTTAAGACCTTTCGTGCCATTTGGGTGTTGATATCCTCCTGGCGAGCGATAGCGAGCCTCTAATATAAGAGGAACTGGCCTTCAGCCAGGAAATTTTTCTACCGAAAAATGTACAAATTTATCTTGAAACGGGATCTGGGGGGTGTGATTTTAAGCTTGATGGAGGTCTTGGGAACAAAGTAAAAACCTCCCCTTAAGTGTGTTACATGTATGCACGGCCTTTGGCCAGTAAATTTGTCTACCGATAAATGTACAAATTTATCTAGAAGGGGGTCTAAGGGGTGTTTTTGTAAGCTTGAGGGATGTCTAGCGAGGACACTAAGAATTTATGAATGAATGAATTTATAGACCAAAAAAGCAGTCAGTGTCCCCTTAATAATCCACAAGGTTGATAACTAACTAACTAACTAACTAACTATAACTAACTAACTATAACTAACTAACTAACTAACTAACTAACTATAACTAACTAACTAACTAACTAACTATAACTAACTAACTAACTATAACTAACTAACTAACTAACTAACTAACTAACTAACTAACTAACTATAACTAACTAACTAACTAACTAACTAACTAACTAACTATAACTAACTAACTAACTAACTAACTATAACTAACTAACTAACTAACTAACTATAACTAACTAACTAACTATAACTAACTAACTATAACTAACTAACTATAACTAACTAACTATAACTAACTAACTAACTATAACTAACTAACTAACTATAACTAACTAACTAACTAACTAACTATAACTAACTATAGCTAATTAACTAACTATAACTCACTAACTAACTAACTAACTATAGCTAATTAACTAACTAACTATAACTAACTAACTAACTAACTAACTAACTAAAACTAACTAACTAACTAACTATAACTAACTAACTAAGTAACTAACTATAACTAACTATAACTAACTAACTAACTAACTATAACTAACTCACTAACTAACTAACTAACTATAAGTAACTATAACTAACTAACTAACTAACTAACTATAACTAACAAACTAACTATAACTAACTCACTAACTCACTAACTAACTAACTAACTTATTAACTAACTAACTAACTAACTAACTTTCTATCCTCACTCACTAACTAACACTAACTCACTAACTAACTAACTATAAGTAACTAACTAACTAACTAACTAACTAACTATAACTAACTAACTATAACTAACTAACTAACTAACTAACTAACTAACTAACTATAACTAACTAACTAACTAACTATAACTAACTCACTAACTAACTAACTAACTAACTAACTTATTAACTAACTAACTAACTAACTAACTTATTAACTAACTAACTAACTAACTATAACTAACTAACTAACTAACTATAACTAACTAACTAACTTATTAACTAACTAACTAACTAACTAACTTATTAACTAACTAACTAACTAACTAACTAACTAACTAACTAACTAACTACTTATTAACTAACTAACTATAACTAACTAACAATAACTAACTAACATAACTAACTAACTAATTAACTAACTATAACTCACTAACTAACTAACTATAGCTAATTAACTAACTATAACTCACTAACTATAACTAACTATAACTAACTAACTACTTATTAACTAACTAACTATAACTAACTAACTATAACTAACTAACTAACTAACTAACAATAACTAACTAACTAACTAACTAACTTATTAACTTACTAACTATAACTAACTATAACTAACTAACTAACTATAACTAACTAACTAACTAACTAACTATAACTAACTAACTAACTAACTATAACTAACTAACTAACTAACTATAACTAACTCACTCACTAACTAACTAACTAACTAACTAACTAACTATAACTAACTAACTATAACTAAACTAACTAACTAACTAACTATAACTAAACTAACTAACTAACTAACTATAACTAACTAACTAACTAACTAACTAACTAACTCTAACTAACTAACTAACTAACTATAGCTAACTAACTAACTAACCAACTAGCTAACTCACTAACTAACTAACTAACTAACTAATCTATTCATACATTTTTATAGTTTAATATTTACAACACCAATGAGACTCGAACATTAATCATCACAACATTGGATTGGCCTATAAAAACGTGAAGTCGTGATCGGGAATAAGTGATAATTAAAATAAAAAGAAAAAAATTATATACTGTACGGTCGCGCTAATAAGTCATGTCCCAGCTGTCATTACGTTTGGCTCGCTCTGTGCTGTATTAATGTCTGTCAGATGTTGAATAGGGTTGGTAAGTGTAAGAACATGTTTGTATATTTCACTCGATATGAAGAAATGAAGCTTAAATATTGCTGATACCAATTATTGATCCAAACATACTTGGTGCCGAGCCATCACTTATTAGCGCGACTGTACACAATTAATTTGCTCGTTACCTGCTTGTGACACAAGTTCTTGATTTAAGCCGGTATCACACGAGCGCTTTTTCCCTCAACATTTATCCTCAACACTGGTCTGGCAGCTTGTGAGGTCAACATTGAACATATTTCTTTTGCCTAAATTCATCTATCATCAGTTTAGTTTCCGATACCAGGGCAAAATATACCAGCAATGTTGCCAGAAAAATGTTGATTATAGAATGTTGACTGTAAAAGCTCTCGTGTGATACCGGCTTTACGCAAATCAATGCTATTGCACAAACACGCATTATTTTGGGTACACTCACATTAATTTAAGGGGAGATCTCCACTCGAGTTTTGTTTTTCTTGACCCCGTTCTCCCTCATGTTTAGCCCCATTGCTTTTGATATTATAAAACGCTTGCCCCATTAGTTCAGCGATTTTAAGAACTTTCACCCCATATTAAGACCTTTCATGCCATTCAGTTGTCAATTTTATCCTGGCGAGCGACAGCGAGCCTGTAATTTAAGAGGAACCGGCCTTTGGCCGGGAATTTTTTCTACCGAAAAATTTACAAATTTATCTTGAAAGGGACTCAAGGGGGTGTAATTTTAAGCTTGATGGAGGTCTAGGGAACAAATTAAATACCTCCCCTTAAGAAACATTCCCTTGTAATCATAATTGTATCTTGTAATCATATAGATAGATAGCTATATATATAATTTCTGCAATGGAGCTTCCTCTTGGGAATGGAACCCTCATAAGGAAAAGGAGAACCAGCGTAGTAGCGAACGTCTTATCTTTATCGGTTACCATTCTCGATAAGAAACTGCTACATCTCTGCATTAAATTATGATCAAGTTTTCCTAATTAAGACCCTATTTTGCTATCAAATCTTCGTAATAGCTGGTTAGTGCAAGATAAAAGACATGACAATTTACCCTTAGCTAAAAAAAAAAAACACATAATACAAATAAATAAATAAGTTTAGGTGGATGGGACTCGTTTTAGCCTTGGTCGGCAACTCATCTAGGGGAGACAACCTTTTACAAATCAATAAATAAGTTTAGATAGAAAAAAAAAAAAAAAAAAAAAAAAAAAAAAAATATATATATATATATATATATATATATATATATATACTGTATATATAACCCCACCATGTATTTACAAAGAATACGGTCATTTCGAACTAACAAAAGGCATATATTTATTTCCAGCAGTGAGGTAACTCCGACTAATAACGCTGGTAATTATGATGATGACTTCACTAATGAGTTACCTTTGCTTTGTTTCTGCTTCCCTGTAGGGGAGACTTACTCTTAAAGGATATTTCATTTTCTGGGCCCCCTATCTCCCTCATGTTTAGCCCCATTGCCTTTGAGATTTTAAGACGTTCGCTCCATTAGTTTGGCAATTTTAAGAATTTTCGCCTTATTTCTGTAAATTTTAAGACTTTTCGTGCCATTTAGGTGTAATTTTCTACCGAAAAATGTACACATTTGTCTTGAAAGGGGATCCTGGGGTTGTTTTATTAAGTTTGATGGAGGTCTAGGGAGGAAACTGATATAAATATATGGATACACACATAAATATATGGGTACACACATAAATATATGGGTACACACATAAATATATGGGTACACACATAAATATATGGGTACACACATAAATATAGACCCCTCAAAATAATCACTGTTCCCTTAATAATAGCAATGCTGGTAATTATGCTAAGGACTTCACTAATGAGTTTTACCTGTGCCCCCTTTTGCCCTCATGTTTAGCATATTAGTTTTGAGGCTTTAAGACGTTCGTTCCATTAGTTTGGCGATTTTAAGACCTTCCGCCCTATTTCCATGTCAATATTAAGACCGTTCGTGCTATTTAGGTGTCGATTTTTTCCTGGCGAGCGAGAGCGAGCCTGTAATTTAAGAGAAATCGGCCTTCGGCCGGGACATTTTTCTACCGAAAAATGTACAAATTTATTTTGAAAGCGGGATCATTTTTTTGTGTTTTTTTTAAAGTTTGATGGAGGTCTAGTGAGGAAACTGAAATAAATATATGGATATATTAATAAATAGACCTCGCACAATAACCACTGTCCCCTTACTAATAGTAATGATGGTAATTATGCTAATGACTTCGCTAATGAGTTACCTGTGCTTTGTTCCTGCTTCTCCTAACCCGCTGTCACACGAGCGATATTTCCGTCAATTTTCCGTGAGCAATTTTGTTCTCGTTATATTTCGGGACTTTTTCGCACTGGTACCGGTAACTAGCCTGAGGGTAGAGTAGGCTAGGCGGTTGAATTGTGATAAAGTGTCATTTTTGAAGCTGCCAGACCATAATTGCCCGTAAACATTGCTCGAAAAGCGGCTCGTGTGACTCCGGCTGAGATTACCCAACATCCTTCACTCGATCATTAAGACTCTGAGGATCCGTGACGCACTTCTTATATATATATATATATATATATATTATTTTCTTATCATATTATACGCTTCAACGTTTTGTGTGTGTATGTGTGCGCGTGTGTGTGTGTATATGTGTGTGTATATGTGTGTGTACTTACTCTAGTTGTACTTACTCTAGTTGTATTGCGGGAGTGAGCATGCTCGTTATTTCCCGCCTCCTATATGTGTAGGTGTTATATGTATCGTTGGAATGGCTGTGGATGTGTGTGTAGTCTGTATTTTTAGCCAATTGGCGACATCGGAAACGAAGGCTTAGGGTGGATCTGTATGGTACCATTCTCACTATAGACGGTACCGTCTCGCCCGAAGGCTTAGGTAGCCATCAGCTTAGGTGAACCATATGATACCCATCTCGCCTTGTACCATTTTTGCCAACCCCAGATGGGACGTCACAACGTCGTCCACTTATTCCAGGTACCTATTTACAGCTAGGTGAACTGAGGCTAGCACATGAAAGGAGACAAGCCCAATTTGTCTCCGCCCGGCCGGGGATTGAACCCCCGACCCCTCGTGTGTGAGACGAGAGCTCTACCTACTAGGCTACGGGCTGTGTGTGTGTGTGTGTGTGTGTGTATGCTTTACTGCACACATATATAACTGTTAATTTAGTTATTTTTATTATATTATATTTGCTTTGTCTTTGTGACTGCTGTGGACACTACACATGTTTTAAAGGATTAACCTCTTCTCCGGCGACGTCTTTCTAAAAACAAATTCTAGGTTTATTTAGACGTTATTATGCAGTTTAAGAAGGATCTGTGTTAGTAAACAGTGTTGTTGTTGTTGTTCCCCAGGCTGTCTGACCGAACAGCCCCAAGGTCCCGAGCAAGGTCAAGGCCATAACTGAGCGCCCCCACAGAACCCTCCCAGCTTTACCACTAAGAAAGCCTAGGGGACCGAAGCTGCTCCCAGGCGAGGAGTTGAGGAGGGTGCGGAAATGCCCGGGAAACCAAAGCCCCACCCAAGGCCCTGTGCCCCTCAGCAATTATGAAGAGAAAGTTGAGGGGCAAAGGAAAAATGTGACGCTTTGGCGTCAATCCACGGAAGAGACGCCGTCACTTGAGATCTAGAAAATATATAAGTAAAAGGAACAGTCAGAGTAAGCTATGGGTATGGCAGAGAATGCTCAGTTCTCACTCTGATAGACCAGCCCATCACCACATGACTAGAACCCAATCCTCTCAGCATCAGCTAGGAAAGGCCCTAGAAACCTTTTGGGGTTGGGCACCCGCTAATAAGAAGGGTTAAGTGAGATAGTTGGAAGCCTTTTAATTGCTGGAAGCCTTTTTTAACTTGCATAAACTCGTCTAATAGTAGCCAGAACAAAGTTAAAAGGACGTCACCGGTACTGAAGGAGTTAGGGGAGGTTTCTAGTGTGTTGCCTAGACCTCCATCAAGCTTAAAATTACATCCCCTAGACCCCCTTTCAAGATAAATATGTACATTTTTCGGTAGAAAAATGTACCGGCCGAAGGCCGATTCCTCTTAAGTTACAGGCTCGCTATCGCTCGCCAGGAAAAAATCGACACCTAAATGGCACGAAAGGTCTTAAAATTGACATAAATGGGGCGAAAGTTATTAAAATCGCCAAACTAATGGGGCAAACGTCTTAAAATCTCAAAAGCAATGGGGCTAAACATGAGGAGAAGGAAATTCGAACACAATTCCTCCAAGTGAAAACCTCCCCTTAACTTAAGTCTTAAAAATTACATCTGTTTCCACCTCAGCCACTTTAATCACTACCTCTTTTTTTTTTTTTTTTTTTTTTTTTTTTTTTTTTTTTTTTTTTATTAAGGTGACAGTTACAAAGTGGTGTACAATCTATCTTATTCTAGTTACATTGTAGTTTATCTTATTGTACCAGTACCTCCCTACAATCAACCTAGTTGTTCCCCAATTCGGCCCTCCGCCACGACCATTTCAAAGTCCAAGTCTCTCACTCTTGTCCTCTGTAGCGGGGAGGACCTTGTACCCCTGAGACATAGGAGTGCAGACCTGAGAAGAGAGAAAGAGAGCCGGCATCTCATCCAAGTTACGACTTGGCTTCTATGCTGGCGCTTTTTCTCCGATATTTGTTGAGCTAATCTGGCATAGAAGACACTTGCAGAAGGTCCCATACCTCCCGACGATATTGACCACCTCAGCCACTTAAGGGGGGTGACCTGCTGCCTGTTAGTTCTGTCCTATTCTCTCTTTCTCTGGCTTGTATCCATTCGGCCCCATTCAGCCAACTATTTTAAGACGTTTATCCCCATCTAGGTGTCGATTTCTTCCTGGCGAGCGATAGCGAGCCAGCATTATATGAAGAAATCCGGCTTCGCCGGAGAAATTTTTGCTATCGAAAAATGTACAAATTTAGCCTGCTGTCAAACAAAAATAAAAAATATGCTGGCTCGCTACCGCTCACCAGTAAAAAATTGACACCTGGATGGTGATAAATGTCTTAAAACAGTAGGCTGAATGGGGCCAAATGGATACAAGCCAGAGAAAGATAGAAAAGGACAGAACAAAAACAGGTCACCCCTCCCCCTTAATTAATGGCTTCATTATTTCTGCCTCAGATACTTGGAAGAAAAAGAAAAAAGAAAAAAAAAAAAAAATCTCACGTCAGCCATGATAAACTACAGCCACCATTGTATCCAGGCATCCACCACAACAAGCCCATCAATCAGTGCCGACGATGCTGTATTATAAGTAGCGCCAACGATCTTGACAATTCTCTTGACCCCTTAAATTAACTTCTCATAACTCAAAATGAATGAAAGCAATCGAGCTGACATTGCTATCATTAGGGAAGAGCCCACCAGGAAATAGGTGTGGATATTTGCAGCCAGTTTGCTCTAGGCCCCTTTGAGTTATGAGAAGTTAAGGGGAGGTTTTCTAGTTTGGTCCCTAGATATCCATCAAGCTTAAGATTACACCCCCTTGAGCCCCTTTCAAGATAAATTTGTACATTTTTCGGTAGAAAACTGTCCCGGCTGAAAGCCGATTCCTCTTAAATTACAGGCTCGCTATCGCTCGCCAGGATAAAATCGACACCTAAATGGCACGAAAGGTCTAAAAATTGACAGAAATGGGTCGAAGGTTCTTAAAATCGTCAAAATAATGGGGCGAACGTCTTAAAATTATAAAAGCAAAGGGGCTAAACATGAGGGAGAAAGGAGTCAAGAAAAAAATCCCTCAAGTGGATATCTCCCCTTAAGGGGTCAAGAAAATTGTCAAGTTGGTTGGCGCTACCTATAGTGAATAATAGTTATGTATATTATATTATTTGTATTAGGGAGGATAAATGTGTACATTTTTCGGTCGGCCGGTTCCTCCTACACAGGCTCGCTATCGCTTGCCAAGAAAAAAATCGACCCCTAAATGTCACGAAAGGTCTAAAAAATGACAGAAATGGGGTGAAAGGTCATAAAATCGCCG
>CM064578.1:66654156-66704156 GCA_032716605.1 Paralithodes platypus | reverse complement strand
TAGTTAATATAGGACTTCAGAGGCTATCAACCCTACTGGATTATCAAGCCAGCACACTGTAAGTCAAGTACATTTTAAGGGGAGGTTTTTAGTGTGTTTCCTAGACTTCCTTCAAGCTTGAAATTACACCCCCATGACCCCCTTTCAAGATAAATTTGTACATTTTTCGGTAGAAAAATGTCCCGGCCGAAGGCCGGTGCCTCTTAAATTACAGGCTCGCTATCGCTCGCCAGGATAAAAATCGACACCTAAATGGGACGAATGGTCTTAAAATTGACAGAAATGGGGCGAGGGTTCTTAAAATCGTCAAAATAATGGGGCAAACGTCTTAACATTAGGAAAACAATGGGGCTAAACATGAGGGAGAAAGGGGTCAAGAAAAAAATCCCTCAAGTGGAAATCTCCCCTTAACCCTCCATTACAAACCCGAATGCATAAACAAACTGAAAGCCTATGATCCTACCAGAACTTGAACTCGGGACACCCCACTCACAACATAAGCCTTTAAACCATTATTACACCACCAACACTGAAGGAAAAGTGGCCCTAAAAACCCATGCATGTCCAATGTAAAACTGTATACTTAAGGGGAGGTTTCTAGTTTGTTTCCTACTCCTCCAGCAATCTTAAAATTTCACCCCCTTGACCCCCTTTCAAGATAAATTTGTACATTTTTCGGTAGAGAAATGTCCCGGCCGAAGGCTGATTACTCTTAAATTACAGGCTCGCTATCGCTCGCCAGGATAAAATCGACACCTAAATGGCACGAAAGGTCTTAAAATTGACAGAATGGGTCGGAAACTCTTAAAAATCACCAAACTAATGGGGCAAACGTCTTAAAATCTCAAAAGCAATGGGGCTAGACATGAGGGAGAAAGGGGTCAAGAAAAAAGTCCCTCAAGTGGAAATCTCCCCTTAACCCTTTCCAGCACATATGACGCAGAGGTTGCCAGATTAGCAATAAGAAATAGAGTTCTCTCACTCTTATAATTACCTCTCCAAAATTAGTTTTCTGCCCACAGCTAACTCAAAGATAACTGCAGAGGTTGAAGTAACTAAACTAAAGGTTTCTAAATACCCCTGATGGTAACAAAGGCTTTAATGTATCCCCAATAGGCTCAACACAGCTAACTCAAAGACAACTGCAGAAGTTGAAGTAACTAAACTAAAGGTTTCTAAATACCCCTGATGGTAACAAAGGCTTTAATGTATCCCCAATAGGCTCAACACAGCTAACTCAAAGACAACTGCAGAGGTTGGAGTAACTAAACTAAAGGTTTCTAAATACCCCTGATGGTAACAAAGGTTTTAAAGTATCCCAATAGGCACAACCCAGCTAAAGCAAAGACAACTGCAGAGGTTGAAGTAACTAAACTAAAGGTTTCTAAATACCCCTGATGGTAACAAAGGCTTTAAAGTATCCCCAATAGGCTCAACACAGCTAACTCAAAGACAACTGCAGAGGTTGAAGTAACTAAACTAAAGGTTTCTAAATACCCCTGATGGTAACAAAGGCTTTAAAGTATCCCCAAATAGGCTAAACACAGCTAACGCAAAGACAACTGCAGAGGTTGAAGTAACTAAACTAAAGGTTTCTAAATACCCCTGATGGTAACAAAGGCTTTAAAGTATCCCCAATAGGCTCAACACAGCTAACTCAAAGACAACTGCAGAGGTTGAAGTAACGAAACTAAAGGTTTCTAAATACCCTGATGGTAACAAAGGCTTTAAAGTATCCCCAATAGGCTCAACACAGCTAACTCAAAGACAACTGCAGAGGTTGAAGTAACTAAACTAAAGGTTTCTAAATACCCCTGATGGTAACAAGGCTTTAAAGTATCCCCAATAGGCTCAACACAGCTAACTCAAAGACAACTACAGAGGTTGAAGTAACTAAACTAAAGGTTTCTAAATACCCCTGATGGTAACAAAGGCTTTAAAGTATCCCTAATAGGCTCAAAATAGCGTTATATGTAGGAGAGGGGTATTAGTGGATGTAAATATCAAGACATACTTCTTGACTTTTCCTCTAGGGTCGATAGTCTTTAAAATCCTATTTTAACTAACTAACTAATCACCCACTTTATTAAATACTTATGTATATTAATAGCCCAATATTTACGACATACGGTACTACCAAGTGAATGAACACCTAATAAATATGCTGTGTTCAGCAATGCAATCTGACAGAGGACAGACATTAACACAATCTATGACACAATCACCTGACTATAAAAGACGTTAAGTGTGTGTGTGTGTGTGTGTGTGTGTGTGTTAGCAACGGTGTGTTTACCGGTACAAACACTAATTATACATACATACGATTACATTGTTCGATATTTAAACCTAAATATACCCTATCCAGAACAAAAATACCCTAACCCAACCTAACCTATCTTAATGTACCTACCTAAGCTAACCTACCTAACCTAACCTAACTACCTAACCTATCTTAACGTACCTACCCAACCTAACCTACCTAACCTAACCTATCTTAACGTACCTACCTAACCTAACCTACCTAACCTAACCTAACTACCTAACCTATCTTAACGTACCTACCTAACCGAACCTACCTAACCTAACCTAACTACGGTACCTAACCTAGCTTAACGTACCTACCTAACCTAACCTAACCTAACTACGGTACCTAACCTAGCTTAACGTACCTACCTAACCTAACCTACCTAACCTAACCTAACTACCTAACCTATCTTAACGTACCTACCTAACCTAACCTAACCTAACCTAACTACCAAACCTATCTTAACGTACCTACCTAACCTAACCAACCGAACCTAACCTAACTACCTAACCTATCTTAACGTACCTACCTAACCTAACCTACCTAACCTAACCTAACTACCTAACCTATCTTAACGTACCTACCTAACCTAACCTAACTACCAAACCTATCTTAACGTAACTACCTAACCTAACCTAACTAACCTAACCTAACTACCTAACCTATCTTAACGTACCTACCTAACCTAACCTACCTAACCTAACCTAACTACCTAACCTATCTTAACGTACCTACCTAACCTAACCTAACTACCAAACCTATCTTAACGTAACTACCTAACCTAACCTAACTAACCTAACCTAACTACCTAACCTATCTTAACGTACCTACCTAACCTAACCTAACTAACCTAACCTAACTACCAAACCTATCTTAACGTACCTACCTA
Source organism: Paralithodes platypus (assembly GCA_032716605.1). NCBI lineage: Eukaryota > Metazoa > Arthropoda > Malacostraca > Decapoda > Lithodidae > Paralithodes > Paralithodes platypus. The sequence continues at coordinate 66,700,962 of CM064578.1, read as the reverse complement.
ACCTAACCTAACCTAACTACCTAACCTATCTTAACGTACCTACCTAACCTAACCTAACTACCAAACCTATCTTAACGTAACTACCTAACCTAACCTACCTAACCTAACCTAACTACCTAACCTATCTTAACGTACCTACCTAACCTAACCTACCTAACCTAACCTACCTAATATAACTAGCCTACTTAACTTAAGGGGAGATTTCCACTTGAGGGATCTTTTTCTGGACTCCTTTCTCCCTCATGTTTAGCCCCATTGTTTTTCTAATTTTAAGACGTTTGCCCCATTATTTTGACAATTTTAAGAACTTTCGACCCATTTCTGTCAATTTTAAGACCTTGCGTGCCATTTAGGTGTCGATTTTATCCTGGCGAGCGATAGCGAGCCTGTAATTTAAGAGGAACCGGCTTTCAGCCAGGACATTTTTCTACCGAAAAATGTACACATTTATCTTGAAAGGGGCTCAAGGGGGTGTAATCTTAAGCTTGATGGATATCTAGGGACCAAACTAAAAACCTCCCCTTAACCTGTTTCGAAGCATTTTTAAGGTGTGTGAACAATTAAAGTCTCAGTTCAGCCTACTTATACAAATAATCCTAAAAATGTTATGAACTTTGTACCCATGGACCCACCAATGCTAGTATACACAAACACACACACACACACACTTATACACATACACACACACACACCCATACACACACACAGGCACAAACACACACACAGGCACAAACACACACACACACACACACACACACACACACACACACACACACACACAAGTTTATCCACCCTCTACATACCAGCATTAAACTTTACAAACTCCAAACATTTACTAAATTTACAGCTTCTTAATTACAGAGAAATTTACAGCTACACTAAACATGGAGAGAGAGAGAGAGAGAGAGAGAGAGAGAGAGAGAGAGAGAGAGAGAGAGAGGAGAGAGAGAGAGAGAGAGAGAGAGAGAGAGGGAGAGAGCAAGAAAGAAAGAGAGAGAGAGCGAGAAAGAAAGAAAGAAATAGAGAGAGAAAGAAAGAAAGAGAGAGAGAGAGCGAGAAAGAAAGAAAGAAAGAGATAGAGAGAAAGAAAGCAAGAGAGAGAGCGAGAGAGAAAGAAAGAAAGATAGAGAGCGTTAGCATCACAATATACATCATACATCATTCAGTAGTGTTGCCTCCTCGCTGTTTACGCTGGATGCAGGTATTCGGGGTTAAGGGGAGGTTTTTAGTTTGTTCCCTAGACCTCCATCAAGCTTAAAATTACACCCCCTTGAGTCCCTTTCAAGATACATTTGTACATTTTTCGGTAGAAAAATGTCCCGGCCGAAGGCCGGTTCCTCTTAAATTACAGGCTCGCTATCGCTCGCCAGGATAAAATCGACACCTGAATGGCACGAAAGGTCTTAATATGGGGTGAAAGTTCTTAAAATCGATAAACTAATGGGGCAAACGTTTTATAATATCAAAAGCAATGGGGCTAAACATGAGGGAGAAAGGGGTCAAGAAAACAATCCCTCAAGTGGAGATTTCCCCTTATAAGGGGAAACGGACCGTTTTTGGTTTTTCTTTGGTCTATTAATTCATTTCTTTCTTTATTTCTTTCATTCCTTCATTTATTCCTTCATTTATTCCTTCATTTATTCCTTCATTTATTCCTTCATTTATTCATTCATTCCTTCATTTATTCCTTCATTTATTCCTTCATTTATTCCTTCATTTATTCATTTATTCCTTCATTTATTCATTCATTCATTCATTTATTCCTTCATTTATTCCTTCATTTATTCCTTCATTTATTCCTTCATTTATTCCTTCATTTATTCCTTCATTTATTCCTTCATTTATTCCTTCATTTATTCCTTCATTTATTCCTTCATTTATTCCTTCATTTATTCCTTCATTCCTTCATTTATTCCTTCATTTATTCCTTCATTTATTCATTCATTTATTCATTCATTTATTCCTTCATTTATTCCTTCATTTATTCATTCATTTATTCCTTCATTTATTCATTCATTTATTCATTCATTTATTCCTTCATTTATTCCTTCATTTATTCCTTCATTTATTCCTTCATTTATTCCTTCATTTATTCCTTCATTTATTCCTTCATTCCTTCATTTATTCATTCATTTATTCATTCATTTATTCATTCATTCATCAATTTATTCATTCATTTATTCATTCATTTATTCCTTCATTTATTCATTCATTTATTCCTTCATTTATTCCTTCATTCCTTCATTTATTTCTTTATTTCTTAGTTTTTTTTTGCTAGACCTCCTTCAATCTTAGAAAAACACCCCCTACCGAAAAATGTACAAATTGATCTTGAAGGGGGGCTTCAAAATCAATTTGTACATTTTTCGGGACAAAAATGTGCAGGCCGAAGGCCGGTTTTCTTAAAATTTCAGGCTCGCTATCGCTCGCCAGGAAATAATCGACACCTAAATGGCACAAAAGGTCTTACAATTGACAACGAAATTGGGCGAAAGGTGTTAACATCGCCAAACTAATGGACCGAACGTCTTATAAGTTTCAAAACAAATGGGGCTTAACACGAGGGCGAAAGGGACCTTAACACTAACTGAACCGACGTTTTGGGGGTTATCATATTTAATTAGTTAATTTTGAGGTGTTGTAAAATTTCGAACAATGGAATAAGTAACAGCCCGTTCTTAACATTAAGGGGAGATTTCCAATTGAGGGATTTTTTTTCTTTACCCCTTTCTCCCTCATGTTTAGCCCCATTGCTTTTGCGATTTTAAGACGTTCGCCCCATTAGTTTGGAACTTTCACCCCATTTATGTCACTTTTAAGACCTTTAGTGCCATTTAGGTGTCGATTTTTTCCTGGCGAGCGAAAGCGAGCCTGTAATTTAAGAGGAACCGGCCTTCGGCCGGGAAATTTTTCTACCGAAAAATGTACAAATTTATCTTGAAAGTGGGTCAAGGGGGTGTAATTTCAAGCTTGATGGAAGTCTAGGAAACGCACTAAAAACCTCCCCTTAACCATCCATTACAAACCCCAATGTACATGAATAAACTAATGAAAGCATATGGTCCTCCCGGGATTCGAACTCAGGACACCACACCCAGAACATAAGCATCACAAGCTCTCATCAATTACAAACCCCAATGCGCTTGAGTAAACTAATGAAAGCATATGGTCCTCCCGGGATTCGAACTCGGGACACCACACCCAGAACATAAGCATCTAAACCACTACACCACCAGTTTGTCCCTTAGGCTAACAGGAACGCCTTTCTAAATGTCATTCAAACTAAAACGTGTACTTTTTTGTGTACATTTTAGTACAGTCGCGCTAATAAGTGATGTCTCGGCACCAAGTATGTTTTGATCAATAATTGGTATCGGCAATATCTAAGCTTCATTTCTTCATATCGAGTGAAATATACAAGCATGTTCCTACACTTACCCACCCTATTCAACATCTGACAGACATTAATACAGCACAGAGCAAGCCAAGCGTAATGACAGCTGGGACATGACTTATTAGCGCTACCATACCGACCCTATTCAACATCTGACAGACATTAATACAGCACAGAGCAAGCCACGCGTAATGACAGCTGGGACATGACTTATTAGCGCTACCATACCGACCCTATTCAACATCTGACAGACATTAATACAGCACAGAGCAAGCCAAGCGTAATGCCAGCTGGGACATGACTTATTAGCGCTACCGTACCCACCCTATTCAACATCTGACAGACATTAATACAGCACAGAGCAAGCCAAGCATAATGACAGCTGGGACATGACTTATTAGCGCTACCGTACCCACCCTATTCAACATCTGACAGACATTAATACAGCACAGAGCAAGCCAAGCGTAATGACAGCTGGGACATGACTTATTAGCGCTACCATACCGACCCTATTCAACATCTGACAGACATTAATACAGCACAGAGCAAGCCAAGCGTAATGACAGCTGCGACATGACTTATTAGCGCTACCGTACCGACCCTATTCAACATCTGACAGACATTAATACAGCACAGAGCAAGCCAAGCGTAATGCCAGCTGGGACATGACTTATTAGCGCTACCATACCCACCCTATTCAACATCTGACAGACATTAATACAGCACAGAGCAAGCCAAGAGTAATGACAGCTGGGACATGACTTATTAACGCGGCCGTACACAATACACAGATTACACAATACACAGATTACACAATACACAGATTACATAATACACAGATTACACAATACACAGATTACACAATACACAGATTACACAATACACAGATTACACAATACACAGATTACACAATACACAGATTACACAATACACAGATTACACAATACACAGATTACACAATACACAGATTACATAATACACAGATTACACAATACACAGATTACACAATACACAGATTACACAATACACAGATTACACAATACACAGATTACATAATACACAGATTACACAATACACAGATTACACAATACACAGATTACATAATACACAGATTACACAATACACAGATTACACAATACACAGATTACACAATACACAGATTACACAATACACAGATTACATAATACACAGATTACACAATACACAGATTACACAATACACAGATTACATAATACATAGATTACACAATACACAGATTACACAATACACAGATTACATAATACACAGATTACACAATACACAGATTACACAATACACAGATTACATAATACACAGATTACACAATACACAGATTACACAATACACAGATTACACAATACACAGATTACACAATACACAGATTACATAATACACAGATTACACAATACACAGATTACACAATACACAGATTACACAATACACAAATTACATAATACACAGATTACACAATACACAGATTACACAATACACAGATTACATAATACACAGATTACACAATACACAGATTACACAATACACAGATTACACAATACACAGATTACACAATACACAGATTACACAATACACAGATTACACAATACACAGATTAGCACATGTTTAATATATATAGACAAATGTCATGGCCAAAGTCCGATTTCCTTTTAGCTTGAGGCTCGCTATTGCTCGCTGAGAAAAAATCGACGAATGTACAAATTTAGCCTGCTGTCAAAAACATTAACAAATATGCTGGCTCGCTATCGCTCACCAGTAAAAAATTGGCACCTGGATGGGATTAAGCGTCTTAAAACAGTAGCCTGAATGGGGCCTAATGGATACAAGCCAGAGAAAAGGAGAGGAACAAAAGCAGGTGACCCCCCCCTTAATTAACCCTGCGCCACACTATCAAGTTTATCGGTTACATGGGCCTTGAATCCGATACAAGTTATTATATTATTTAGCTTAATTGGTCTGTTTATTCGGGTATTAAATTGGTCGGTTTAAACGCGATTAGAAGAGTTAAGGGGAGGTTTTTAATTTGGTCCCTACGTTTTCATCAAGCTTAAAATTACACCCCGTTGAGCCCCTTTCAAGATAAATTTGTAAATTTTTCGGAAGAAATATTTCCCGGCCGGAGGCCGGTTGCTCTTTAATTACAGGCTCGCTATCGCTCGCCAGGAAGAAAATTGACACCTTAATGGCACGAAAGGCCTTAAAATTGACAGAAATGGGTCGAAAGGTCTTAAAATCGTCAAAATAATGGGGCGAACGTCTTAAAATTAGAAAAGCAATGGGGCTAAACATGAGGGAAAAAGGAGTCAAGAAAAAAATCTCTCAAGTGGAAATCTCCCCTTAAACGGGTCGGTACACAAATAGGAGCGTTAAGCTACAAAGACACTACACCATTGAATTGTCAAGAACGTCCTCAGCTTTTCATGTACAGTATCTCTCTCTCTCTCTCTCTCTCTCTCTCTCTCTCTCTCTCTCTCTCTCTCTCTCTCTCTAAGGTGTGGCAAGGACAGCTCATCTACATAAACCCCTTCCTGTATGATAGATCTAGCCTTCCAGTAAGTACCCTCTGCTTGGTCGTGACGGGGTGCTTTGGACGGGACCTTCAGATAGGGGTGGGGGGGGGGGGGGGGGCTTGTGTGGCAGGGGGAGCTATTGTGAGTGGTTGAGTGGGGGGGGGGGAGGAGGGGGGGAGTGGTAGTGGTAGTGATAGGGATGGGGGAAGCTAGGGGTGTGTGCGTGCTTGAGTGGCAGGAGGAGCTATTGTGAGTGGTTGAGTGGGGGGGGAGGGAGTGGTTGAGTGGTAGTAGTTGTTGTCTTAAGCCGGTATCACACGAGAGCTTTTATAGTCAACATTCGATGATCAACATTTTTCTGGCAACATTTCTGGAATATTTTGCACTGGTATCGGATGAATTTAGGTAACCGAAATATTCTAAATATTGACCTCATAAGCTGCCAGACCAGTGTTGAGGATAAATGTTGAGTGAAACAGCGCTCGTGTGATACCGGCTTTAGATACACACATCAACATGTTTTAAGGGGAGATTTCCACTTGAGGGACTTTTTTCTTGACCCCTTTCTCCCACATGTCTACCCCATTGCTTTTGAGATTTTAAGACGTTTGCCCCATTAGTTTGGTGATTTTTAAGAATTTCTGCCCCATTCTGTCAATTTTAAGACCTTTCGTGCCATTTAGGTGTCGATTTTATCCTGGCGAGCGATACCGAGCCTGTAATTTAAGAGGAACCGGGTTTCAGCCGGGAAATTTTTCTACCGAAAAATTTACACATTTATCTTGAAAGGGGGTCATGGAAGTGTAATCTTAAGCTTGAAGGATATCTAGGGACCAAACTAAAAACCTCCCCTTAAGAGTGTGGATTATAACTATTATCAACATCCACCAAGACAGTCCGCCAATTACCCGAGCCTCCCGAGCCTCAATGATCACCCACCAATTACAGTCATTATAATAACCTTTACCCGGATCGAGCCATAAATACCGGTGAACGAGCTGAGGTAGAAGGTGAGCGAGTTAGCCGGGCACTTAAAGGGAGATGGGTAGTTTTTCTGGCCCCTCCTTTCTCCCTCATGTTTAGCCCCATTAGTTTGCCAATTTTAAGACCTTTCGCTCCATTATATCTCCCTTCTAGATTAATTTGTAAAATTTTCGGTGAAAAGTGTCCAGGTCGAAGGCCGCTTCTTCTAAAATTTACAGGCTCACTATCGTTCGCCAGAAAAAATATCGACACCTAAATAGCACGAAAGGATTTAATATTGACAAGGGAATGGGGCGGAAGGTCTTAAGATCGACAAACTAATGGGGCAAACATCTTAAAATCTGAAAACTAATGGGGCTAAACATGAGGGAGAAGAGGAGTCAGAAAACATTCCCCCCCCCCACCCCCTCCCCTCCCTTAAAATCTGTCTGTTTCTTGATTGATGAAGATGGGCTAGGCTAATAATGAATTGACACATAAATAAATATCGCCTTTCCAGTATACCGGTTCAAGGAAGTTAGGTGGGTGGATAAGAAGTTAATCCACAAACTGACATGTGGTGATGGGCTGGTCTATCAGAGTGAGAACTGAGCGATCTCTGCCATACCCATAGCTTACTCTGACTGTTGTTGTTGTTGTTGTTGTTGTTGTTGTTGTTGTTGTTGTTCCCCAAGCTGCCTGGCCGAACAGCCCCAAGGTCCCGAGCAATTCCAAGGCCATAACCGAGCGCCCCCACTGAACCCTCCCTGCCGACCACAATAAAGCCTGGGTGACCGAAGCCACTCCATGGCGGGGAGTTGAGGAGGGTGCGGAAACGCCCGGGAAACCAAAGCCCCATCCAGGGCCCTGTGCCCCTCAGTAATTATGAAGAGAAAGCTGAGGGGCAAAGGAAAAATGTGATGCTTTGGCTTCCAATCTTGGTAGATTGGGAGGTCAATCCACGGAAGAGACGCCGTCACTTGAGATCTAGAAAATATATAAGTAAAAGGAACAGTCAGAGTAAGCTATGGGTATGGCAGAGATTGCTCAGCTCTCACTCTGATAGACCAGCCCATCACCATTACTCTGACTGTTCCTTTTACTTATATATTTTCTAGATCTCAAGTGACGGCGTCTCTTCCGTTGATTGACCTCCCAATCTACCAAGATTGGAAGCCAAAGCATCACATTTTTCCCTTGCCCCTCAGCTTTCTCTTCATAATTGCTGAGGGGCACAGGGCCCTGGGTGGGGCTTTGGTTTCCCGGGCGTTTCCGCACCCTCCTCAGCTCCCCGCCATGGAGTGGCTTCGGTCACCCAGGCTTTATTGTGGCCGGCAGGGAGGGTTCTGTAGGGGCGCTCGGTTATGGACTTGGCCTTGCTCGGGGCCTTGGGGCTGTTCGGCCAGGCAGCTTGGGGAACAACAACAACAACAACAACAACAACAACAAATTGTAATAAACAAAAATAAACAAAACGAAACCTTGCAGACGCCTCCTATAACTATGAGCGGCTGCAAGTGTTCCCTCTCATTTAGTATCGCTCGGAGTGCCACAATTATCGTTCATAAATCGGTCCTTGGGCAATGTTCACCAGATTAGGCTCGTTACCGGTAATTGGTGGTGGTTTGATGAAGATAGGATTGTTTAATGGTATATAAGCCTCTTGCTGGGGGGAGGGGGGGGGGGGGGGGGCACACTCCCTCTCTCTCGCTCTCTCTCTCTCATCCACATACACACACACACACACACACCCTCTAAAGATGTATGTACTGCATATATATACAGTATATATATATATATATATATATATATATATATATATATATACCCTGTATATATATACTGTATATATACTGTATATATACTGTATATAAAATGTATATATATATATTCTAAAATACATATACCGGTATATTTCCTTGATCTATCCAAACCAAGTCGAACCCCTCCCTTATGGTGCCTCTAAAAACAATGGTCATTCAGCCACGACTATGGGGCCAACTCGCAGCCAAGGGAAAGACAGTCCCTTTGTTGGGAGCAAGGGAAACAATGGATAACGTGACCTATTAAGGGGAGGTTTTTAGTTTGTTCCCTAGACCTCCATCAAGCTTAAGATTACACCCCCTTGAGTCCCTTTCAAGATAAATTTGTACATTTTTCGGTAGAAAAATGTCCCGGCTGAAAGCCGGTTCCTCTTAAATTACAGGCTCGCTATCGCTCGCCAGGATAAAATCGACACCTAAATGGCACGAAAGGTCTTAAAATTGACAGAAATGGGTCGAAGGTTCAAAATCGTCAAAATAATGGGGCGAACGTCTTAAAATTAGAAAAAGCAATAGGGCTAAACATGAGGGAGAAAGGAGTCACTAAAAAAATATCTCAAGTGGAAATCTCCCCTTAAGAGGCCCTGGTGGTGGAAGGGGTTATTGACCACTTGCGAGTTTCGGTCTACAAGGAAGTTGGAGCCGTAAACATTGAATATACAGCAGAAATACGATAATAATATAGGTTTTTGATACTTAGCAGAATTATCAGCTAAAATACGGTCATAATACGGTCACAATACGGTCATAATACGGTCACAATACGGTCATAATACGGTCATAATACGGTCATAATACGGTCATAATACGGTCAAAATACGGTCATAATACGGTCAAAATACGGTCATAATACGGTCATAATACGGTCAAAATACGGTCCTAATACATATATAAATACGTAACACCAAATTGATCATACTTATTATCCATCAGAAAACCACATTATTATTGCACTTCTCTTTAAGATTGATGTTCACGGCTCCAACTTCCTTATAGCCTGAAACTCGCAAGTGGTCAATTAGGGTGTAGGTCGATTTGGTTAATTTTTATTTACAGGTTTAAGAAAGTGTACGCGTGTGTGTGTGTGTGTGTGTGTGTGTGTGTGTGTGTGTGTGTGTGTGTACTTACTCTAGTTGTATTGCGGGAATGAGCATGCTCGTTATTTCCCGCCTCCTATAAGTGTAGGTGTTATATGTATCGTTGGAATGGCTGTGGATGTGTGTGTAGTCTGTATTTTTAGCTAATTGGCGACATCGGAAACGAAGGCTTAGGGTGGATCTGTATGGTACCATTCTCACTATAGACGGTACCGTCTCGCCCGAAGGCTTAGGTAGCCATCAGCTTAGGTGAACCATATGATACCCATCTCGCCTTGTACCATTTTTGCCAACCCCAGATGGGACGTGACAACGTCGTCCACTTATTCCAGGTACCTATTTACAGCTAGGTGAACTGAGGCTAACACATGAAAGGAGACAAGCCCAATTTGTCTCCGCCCGGCCGGGGATTGAACCCCCGACCCCTCGTGTGTGAGACGAGAGCTCTACCTACTAGGCTACGGGCTGTGTGTACGTGAGAGAGAGAGAGAGAGAGAGAGAGAGAGAGAGAGAGAGAGAAATTGCATGTATTATTACTACCCTTTACATAATTCCCCCCTCTCCCGTGGTATAGGTAGCGCCAACCAACTTGACAGTAATCTTGACCCCGTAACTTCTTATTACTTAAAATTAATGAAAGCAATCGAGCTGATCAATTGGGAAGAGTCCACCAGGAAATAAGTGTGGGTATTTACAGCCAGTTTGTTCTGGAATCTAGACCCCTTTTTGGAGTTACAGAGAGGTCAGGGATTAAGATTATTGTCAAGTTGGTTGGCGCTACGTACAGTGAACGCCAGGTGATGATAGTAGGTATTTCTTGGGGGTATCAGCTTGCGCAAGGGGATCTCTAACTCGTTCAGGTAACATAAAATAATGTTCGATTTGGCAATGTCTTCGGATAAACTTGAAGATTAGCTAAGTGAAGCATATGTTCGAGATATCCTTGGGGTATATATATATATATATATATATATATTTGGATGAAATGCTGCGAGAATGAAAGACGAAATCAATTAATATACACAAAACTTTAAAAAAATATCGCTTCTTCAAACGTGTCTTCAGCATAAATTCCCCCAAGATACCCGAGCTAACAGATTGACATAGATAATCAGGAATTAAACTCTCGGGAAGCTCACGGATCTCGGGAATTTAGTCACACCTGAAGCCAAATAGAACATGATGAGAACATAAACACGGATTTTTACGAGTTTGGGCTCAAAGGAAAATGAGAAAATGGAAAGAAAACGAGATTCGTGGAAGTGTGATGGAGAAATTCATGTTGGAATGAAATGGAAATGTTAAGTGGATATGAGAGAGAGAGAGAGAGAGAGAGAGAGAGAGAGAGAGAGAGAGAGAGAGAGAGAGAGAGAGAGAGAGTGTGAGTGTGAGTGGCTATCTAATTATTAACCCGTTCGATACCAGGATCTTACTCAGTTTAAGGGGAGATGTCCACTTGAGGGACTTTTTTCTTGACCCCTTTCTCCCTCATGTCTAGCCCCATTGCTTTTGAGATTTTAAGATGTTTGCCCCGTTAGTTTGGCGCTTTTAAGAACTTTCACCCCATTTTAAGACCTTTCGTGCCATTCAGGTGTCTATTTTATCCTGGCGAGCGATAGTGAGCCTGTAACTTAAGAGGAAACGGCCTTTGGCCGGGACATTTTTCTACCGAAAAATGTACAAATTAATCTTGAAAGGGACTCGAGGGGGTGTAATTATAAGCTTAATGGAGGTCTAGGGAACAAACTAAATACCTCCCCTTAAGGAGGACCCCTAGTAGTAACAAGGCTTCAAACTATCTCAACCAACCTTTTAAACTATCACAGATCCTTCCTAAGCTGCATAGTATCGTCTAGAATATAGTATAACACACGTCGCTGGTACTCAAAGGGTTAATAGGATATTGAGAACTTGGAGAGTGTTCAGAGAATGGTCACACTAATTATACTTAACTCTTTCACGCTTTTATGACGCAGAGGTTGCCAGATTAGCAATAAGAAATAGAGTTATCTCACTCTTATAATTACCTCTCCAAAATTAGTTTTCTGCCCACAGCTAACTCAAAGACAACTGCAGAGGTTGAAGTAACTAAACTAAAGGTTTCTAAATACCCCTGATGGTAACAAAGGATTTAAAGTATCCCCAATAGGCTCAACACAGCTAACTCAAAGACAACTGCAGAGATTGAAGTAACTAAACTAAAGGTATCTAAACACCCCTGATGGTAACAAAGGCTCTAAAGTATCCCCAATAGGCTCAACACAGCTAACTCAAAGACAACTGCAGAGGTTGAAGTAACTAAACTAAAGGTTTCTAAATACCCCTGATGGTAACAAAGGCTTTAAAGTATCCCCAATAGGCTCAACACAGCTAACTCAAAGACAACTGCAGAGGTTGAAGTAACTAAACTAAAGGTTTCTAAATACCCCTGATGGTAACAAAGGCTTTAAAGTATCCCCAATAGGCTCAACACAGCTAACTCAAAGACAACTGCAGAGGTTGAAGTAACTAAACTAAAGGTTTCTAAATACCCCTGATGGTAACAAAGGCTTTAAAGTATCCCCAATAGGCTCAACACAGCTAACTCAAAGACAACTGCAGAGGTTGAAGTAACTAAACTAAACGTTTATAAATACCCCTGATGGTAACAAAGGCTTTAAAGTATCCCTAATAGGCTCAATACAGCTAACTCAAAGACAACTACAGAGGTTGAAGTAACTAAACTAAAGGTTTCTAAATACCCCTGATGGTAACAAAGGCTTTAAAGTATCCCCAATAGGCTCAACACAGCTAACTCAAAGACAACTGCAGAGGTTGAAGTAACTAAACTAAAGGTTTCTAAATACCCCTGATGGTAACAAAGGCTTTAAAGTATCCCCAATAGGCTCAACACAGCTAACTCAAAGACAACTGCAGAGGTTGAAGTAACTAAACTAAAGGTTTTTAAATACCCCTGATGGTAACAAAGGCTTTAAAGTATCCCCAATAGGCTCAACACAGCTAACTCAAAGACAACTGTAGAGGTTGAAGTAACTAAACTAATGGTTTCTAAATACCCCTGATGGTAACAAAGGCTTTAAAGTATCCCCAATAGGCTCAACACAACTAACTCAAAGACAACTGCAGAGGTTGAAGTAACTAAACTAAAGGTTTCTAAATACCCCTGATGGTAACAAAGGCTTTAAAGTATCCCCAATAGGCTCAACACAGCTAACTCAAAGGCAACTGCAGAGGTTGAAGTAACTAAACTAAAGGTTTATAAATATCCCTGATGGTAACAAAGGCTTTAAAGTATCCCCAATAGGCTCAAAATCGCGTCATAAGCGTGAAAGGGTTAATATCTTCTCCACCAAGACCCTAAGAAAGGCCATGGCCACGATGTGTGTGTGTATATAGGTGTGTGAGTATTCTTGATTGTTTTTGCAAATAGAAGTATCTCAAGAATATAATATAATGTGATATAAAACTGGTTAGAAACTAATAGCTTTTAACTAACGTTGTATGACGCTTAATGGGGTCCACCTCGTTTGTGTTTTCTTTCTCTCCCTCTCTCTCTGGGTTGTATCCATTTGGCCCTATTCAGCCTACTGTTTTAAGACGTTTATCCCCATCCAGGTGTCGATACCGCAAGCCATCATATTTTGTTTAATGTTTTTTGACAGCAGGTTAAATTTGTACATTTTTCGATAGAAAAATTTCTCCGGCAAAGCCGGATTTCTCCATACAATGGTGGCTCGCTATCGCTCGCCAGAAAGAAATCGACACCTGGATGAGGATAAACGTCTTAAAACAGTAGACTAAATGGAGCCGAATGGATACAAGCCACAGAGAGAGAAAAGGAAATAAAAGAGCAGGTCACCCCCCCCCCCCTTTAAGGGAAGGTTTTTAGTGTGTTTCCTAGACTTCCATCAAGCTTGAAATAACACCCCCTTGACCCCCTTTCAAGATAAATTTGTACATTTTTCGGTAGAAAAATGTCCCGGCTGAAAGCCGGTTCCTCTTAAATAACAGGCTCGGTATCGCTCGCCAGGATAAAATCGACACCTAAATGGCACGAAAGGTCTTAAAATTGACAGAAATAGGTCGAAAGTTCTTAAAATCGTCAAAATAATGGGGCGAACGTCTTAAAATTAGAAAAGCAATGGGGCTAAACATGAGGGAGAAAGGAGTCAAGAAAAAAAATCCCTCAAGTGGAAATCTCCCCTTAAACACCATTGTTTCCCCTTGATCATGACTATGTTTTTTTTTTTTTTTTCAAATAAGCACTTTGCGTTTAACCCTTTCACACACAGGACGCAATTTGTGCCCTTTCTGTGATACTTTAAAGCCTTTGTTACCATCAGGGGTATTTAGAAACCTTTAGTTTAGTTACTTCAACCTCTGCAGTTGTCTTTGAGTTAGCTGTGTTGAGCCTATTGGGGATACTTTAAAGCCTTTGTTACCATCAGGGATATTTAGAAACCTTTAGTTTAGTTACTTCAACCTCTGCAGTTGTCTTTGAGTTAGCTGTGTTGAGCCTATTGGGGATACTTTAAAGCCTTTGTTACCATCAGGGGTATTTAGAAACCTTTAGTTTAGTTACTTCAACCTCTGCAGTTGTCTTTGAGTTAGCTGTGTTGAGCCTATTGGGGATACTTTAAAGCCTTTGTTACCATCAGGGGTATTTAGAAACCTTTAGTTTAGTTACTTCAACCTCTGCAGTTGTCTTTGAGTTAGCTGTGTTGAGCCTATTGGGGATACTTTAAAGCCTTTGTTACCATCAGGGATATTTAGAAACCTTTAGTTTAGTTACTTCAACCTCTGCAGTTGTCTTTGAGTTAGCTGTGTTGAGCCTATTGGGGATACTTTAAAGCCTCTGTTACCATCAGGGGTATTTAGAAACCTTTAGTTTAGTTACTTCAACCTCTGCAGTTGTCTTTGAGTTAGCTGTGTTGAGCCTATTGGGGATACTTTAAAGCCTTTGTTACCATCAGGGATATTTAGAAACCTTTAGTTTAGTTGCTTCAACCTCTGCAGTTGTCTTTGAGTTAGCTGTGTTGAGCCTATTGGGGATACTTTAAAGCCTTTGTTACCATCAGGGGTATTTAGAAACCTTTAGTTTAGTTACTTCAACCTCTGCAGTTGTCTTTGAGTTAGCTGTGTTGAGCCTATTGGGGATACTTTAAAGCCTTTGTTACCATCAGGGGTATTTAGAAACCTTTAGTTTAGTTACTTCAACCTCTGCAGTTGTCTTTGAGTTAGCTGTGTTGAGCCTATTGGGGATACTTTAAAGCCTTTGTTACCATCAGGGGTATTTAGAAACCTTTAGTTTAGTTACTTCAACCTCTGCAGTTGTCTTTGAGTTAGCTGTGTTGAGCCTATTGGGGATACTTTAAAGCCTTTGTTACCATCAGGGGTATTTAGAAACCTTTAGTTTAGTTACTTCAACCTCTGCAGTTGTCTTTGAGTTAGCTGTGTTGAGCCTATTGGGGATACTTTAAAGCCTTTGTTACCATCAGGGGTATTTATAAACCTTTAGTTTAGTTACTTCAACCTCTGCAGTTGTCTTTGAGTTAGCTGCGTTGAGCCTATTGGGGATACTTTAAAGCCTTTGTTACCATCAGGGGTATTTAGAAACCTTTAGTTTAGTTACTTCAACCTCTGCAGTTGTCTTTGAGTTAGCTGTGGGCAGAAAACTAATTTTTGGAGAGGTAATTATAAGAGTGAGAGAACTCGATTTCTGAATGCTAAACGGCAACCCCCCCCCGAGTCCACAGGATAGCGAGAGGGTTAATTTATGTGATCATTGCCAAGTGATGTAACACCATTGGGTATTCAAATAGGCGAGGAAGTGCAGGAAGTGATTACCACCAGTTTTATGTGTTGGGGCTAGCACGACTCCAGGGTTTGAAGGGGGATGGGTCGTATTTATTGGCTGGTTTAACTATATTTTTAGTATTTTTTTTGGTTTTCTCCCTAGATTTCCGTCAAACTTTGCAGTGTGTAGCCTTTTAAGGGGTAGAGGTCCTTCCTAAGCTGAATACAATCGTCTAATAGTGTCAGAATACAATGCAAAGGACGCCACCGGTACTGGAGGAGAAATGTGGTGACGCGTATCTAAGAAACAGATTCACATATTGAAATTTATATATACTGTATATCTATCTATCTATCTATGTATAATACTCTGACACATACCCCTTGTTTGGGGGGATTGGGGGGGGGGGGGTGACCGACCCGAGACAAAGCCCGAACAGGGACAACACACGAAGGAGGTTGTAGGATGAGGAAGAAGTGCATTAAGACCAGTTTGATATGTGTCCCCTACCGTCACGACTCCAGCCGTCAACAACAACCACCCACGACCAGGACAGACGGGTTTACTTTGGTCGGGAGGTTCTGTGGGTACCTAGTTTTGTAGGGTCCATTACCATCTATTTGAACGCCATCTTGACTCGTACTGGCTTAATATATCCAAGGGTGCTGTATCTCATTCTCCAATCAGCATATTTAAGGGGAGGTATTTAGTTTGTTCCCTAGACCTCCATCAAGCTTAAAATTACACCCCCTTGAGTCCCTTTCAAGATGAATTTGTACATTTTTCGGTAGAAAAAATTCCCGGCCGAAGGCCGGTTTCTCTTAAATTACAGGCTCGCTATTGCTCGCCAGGATAAAATAGACACCTGAATGGTACGAAAGGTCTTAATATGGGGTGAAAGTTCTTAAAATCGCTAAACTAATGGGGCAAACGTTTTATAATATCAAAAGCAATGGGGCTAAACATGAGGGAGAAAGGGGTCAAGAAAAAAATCCCTCAAGTGGAGATCTCCCCTTAAGCATACCCACCTTGTATGATTGTATGCTTTCTTTTTACATCATGCCTATTTATGTGTTGCTATTTATGTGTTCCTATTTATGTGTGCCTATTTATGTGTGCCTATTTATGTGTGCCTATTTATGTGTTCCTATTTATATGTGCCTATTTATGTGTGCCTATTTATGTGTTCCTATTTATGTGTTCCTATTTATGTGTTCCTATTTATGTGTTCCTATTTATGTGTGCCTATTTATGTGTGCCTATTTATGTGTTCCTATTTATGTGTTCCTATTTATGTGTTCCTATTTATGTGTTCCTATTTATGTGTTCCTATTTATGTGTTCCTATTTATGTGTTCTGGATTTATAATAAGGAGTGGGAGTTACAGAGGCTGGTAAATATGTTTGGAACCATGTGTGAAAAAATTAACCTGAAGGTAAAAGCGAGGGAGAGTAAGGTTATGGTCTTTGAAAGGGGTGCAGCCACAGAGTGTGAGGTGAAGTTGAACTGTCAGGCTATGGAGATTGTCAGCAGTGTGTTGAGTAAAGATGGGACTATGGATGAAGAAGTGCGGGAGAGGGTGCAACAGGGGAAGAGGGTTGTAGGAACGCTGAAAGCAGTAACAAGAAATAGGGTGGTCAGTATGGAAGTGAAGAAGTCCTTGCATGACAGTGTGGTAATCTCGACACTGACTTACGGGAGCGAAGCATGGACGTTGGTGGAGAGACTCAGACCAAGAGTGAGAGGGGTGGAAATACGTTACTTGAGAAGTTACACGGAGGGATAGACAGGCGAATGAAGAAATAAGAGAGCGGTATGGTGTGGATGTACAGTAGATGTGCAGGAAAGTGTGAAAAGGTACACCTTGAGATGGTTTGGCCATGTAAAACATATGGGAAGCGAGAGAATGAATAAGAGAGTGTGCGAGAGTGAGGTGGAAGGACAGAGAGGGAGAGGTAGACCAAGAGTGAGATGGAAGGACAGAGAGGGAGAGGTAGACCAAGAGTGAGGTGGAAGGACAGAGAGGGAGAGGTAGACCAAGAGTGAGGTGGAAGGACAGAGAGGGAGAGGTAGACCGAGAGTGAGGTGGAAGGACAGAGAGGGAGAGGTAGACCGAGAGTGAGGTGGAAGGACAGAGAGGGAGAGGTAGACAGAGAGTGAGGTGGAAGGACAGAGAGGGAGAGGTAGACCAAGAGTGAGGTGGAAGGACAGAGAGGGAGAGGTAGACCGAGAGTGAGGTGGAAGGACAGAGAGGGAGAGGTAGACCGAGAGTGAGGTGGAAGGACAGAGAGGGAGAGGTAGACCGAGAGTGAGGTGGAAGGACAGAGAGGGAGAGGTAGACCTAGAGTGAGATGGAAGGACAGAGAGGGAGAGGTAGACCTAGAGTGAGGTGGATGGACAGAGAGGGAGAGGTAGACCAAGAGTGAGATGGATGGATAGAGAGGGAGAGGTAGACTGAGAGTAAGGTGGAAGGACAAAGAGGGAGAGGTAGACCGAGAGTGAGATGGAAGGACAGAGAGTGAGATGGAAGGACAGAGAGGGAGAGGTAGACTGAGAGTGAGATGGATGGACAGAGAGGGAGAGGTAGACCGAGAGTGAGATGGATGGACAGAGAGGGAGAGGTAGACCGAGAGTGAGATGGAAGGACAGAGAGTGAGATGGAAGGACAGAGAGGGAGAGGTAGACCGAGAGTGAGATGGAAGGACAGAGAGGGAGAGGTAGACCGAGAGTGAGATGGAAGGACAGAGAGGGAGAGGTAGACCGAGAGTGAGATGGAAGGACAGAGAGGGAGAGGTAGACCGAGAGTGAGATGGAAGGACAGAGAGTGAGATGGAAGGACAGAGAGGGAGAGGTAGACCGAGAGTGAGATGGAAGGACAGAGAGTGAGATGGAAGGACAGAGAGGGAGATGGAAGGACAGAGAGTGAGATGGAAGGACAGAGAGGGAGAGGTAGACTGAGAGTGAGGTGGAAGGACAGAGAGGGAGAGGTAGACAGAGAGTGAGGTGGAAGGACAGAGAGTGAGAGGTAGACCGAGAGTGAGATGGAAGGACAGAGAGGGAGAGGTAGACCGAGAGTGAGATGGAAGGACAGAGAGGGAGAGGTAGACCGAGAGTGAGATGGAAGGACAGAGAGTGAGATGGAAGGACAGAGAGGGAGAGGTAGACCGAGAGTGAGATGGAAGGACAGAGAGGGAGAGGTAGACCGAGAGTGAGATGGAAGGACAGAGAGGGAGAGGTAGACCGAGAGTGAGATGGAAGGACAGAGAGGGAGAGGTAGACCGAGAGTGAGATGGAAGGACAGAGAGTGAGATGGAAGGACAGAGAGGGAGAGGTAGACCGAGAGTGAGATGGAAGGACAGAGAGTGAGATGGAAGGACAGAGAGGGAGATGGAAGGACAGAGAGTGAGATGGAAGGACAGAGAGGGAGAGGTAGACTGAGAGTGAGGTGGAAGGACAGAGAGGGAGAGGTAGACAGAGAGTGAGGTGGAAGGACAGAGAGGGAGAGGTAGACCGAGAGTGAGATGGAAGGACAGAGAGGGAGAGGTAGACCGAGAGTGAGATGGAAGGACAGAGAGGGAGAGGTAGACCGAGAGTGAGATGGAAGGACAGAGAGGGAGAGGTAGACCGAGAGTGAGATGGAAGGACAGAGAGGGAGAGGTAGACTGAGAGTGAGATGGATGGACAGAGAGGGAGAGGTAGACCGAGAGTGAGATGGAAGGACAGAGAGGGAGAGGTAGACCGAGAGTGAGATGGAAGGACAGAGAGTGAGATGGAAGGACAGAGAGGGAGATGGAAGGACAGAGAGTGAGATGGAAGGACAGAGAGGGAGATGGAAGGACAGAGAGTGAGATGGAAGGACAGAGAGTGAGATGGAAGGACAGAGAGTGAGATGGAAGGACAGAGAGGGAGATGGAAGGACAGAGAGGGAGATGGAAGGACAGAGAGGGAGATGGAAGGACAGAGAGGGAGATGGAAGGACAGAGAGTGAGATGGAAGGACAGAGAGGGAGATGGAAGGACAGAGAGGGAGAGGTAGACCGAGAGTGAGATGGAAGGACAGAGAGTGAGATGGAAGGACAGAGAGGGAGATGGAAGGACAGAGAGGGAGATGGAAGGACAGAGAGTGAGATGGAAGGACAGAGAGTGAGATGGAAGGACAGAGAGTGAGATGGAAGGACAGAGAGGGAGAGGTAGACTGAGAGTGAGGTGGAAGGAGGGAGAGGTAGACCGAGAGTGAGATGGAAGGACAGAGAGTGAGAGGTAGACCGAGAGTGAGATGGAAGGACAGAGAGTGAGATGGAAGGACAGAGAGGGAGATGGAAGGACAGAGAGGGAGAGGTAGACCGAGAGTGAGATGGAAGGACAGAGAGTGAGATGGAAGGACAGAGAGGGAGATGGAAGGACAGAGAGTGAGATGGAAGGACAGAGAGGGAGAGGTAGACTGAGAGTGAGGTGGAAGGACAGAGAGGGAGAGGTAGACCGAGAGTGAGATGGAAGGACAGAGAGTGAGATGGAAGGACAGAGAGTGAGATGGAAGGACAGAGAGTGAGATGGAAGGACAGAGAGGGAGAGGTAGACTGAGAGTGAGGTGGAAGGACAGAGAGGGAGAGGTAGACCGAGAGTGAGATGGAAGGACAGAGAGGGAGAGGTAGACCGAGAGTGAGGTGGATGGACAGAGAGGGAGAGGTAGACCAAGAGAGAGATGGATGGATAGAGTTGAGCAGTAAATTAGATATATGAGTGAAAGCGGTGTTAAATGGGAGGAAGGGTATAGACTGATGGGGGACAGAAGGGCATGGGGTCAATTCATTTGTGGCCACCCCTTCAGGGACCCTGTTCGTCTGGTAATAGATAGATGGAGAGATGTAATATTTAACTTTCATCTCGACTCTCTCTCGAGCTTGTGTTTACACTATATTTTGTAAGCGTATATAATTCACATTATCTAGTAATACCTCTGTCTATGTACATTAGGTACCTATCTATCTATCTATCTATCTATCTATCTATCTATCTATTTACTCAGGCCCATTCCCCACTTTTCCCTTTGTTTTCCCTCTTTTTCCTTTTTTTTTTTTGGGGGGGGAGGGGGTGGCCGACTCAAGCTAGAGCAAGAACAGGGAAAACACAAAACACAACACAAAACAACGAACACACACAGACAAAACAACGAACACACACAGACAAAACAACGAACACACACAGACAAAACAACGAACACACACAGACAAAACAACGAACACACACAGACAATACAACGAACACACACAGACAAAACAACGAACACACACATCTAGGGCCCTACCCAACACGGTATATCTCTAACTATTCTGGGTGCATTAAATGCTTGACAGATTTATAGAGAGACCAAACATCTTTTACTACTTTTGTCTCCTTTGGGCTCCCCCGACCATAAACTAATATCTGTCATCTGTCCTATCTCTCCAGTACGGCCACCCAATCCTCCCAACCGGCGGCCCTTGTGGCACTTTGGCGCTGCCGACTGGGAGGCTCTTCGGCAGTATTTCTTTGATTGCCCATGGAATGACTTTTTCTTCTGTGGCCAGGGTCCCTCGGAGAGTGCTGAACGCATTACCGAGGTAATCCTCTCGGGCATGGAAGCATACATTCTATTTTCTTTCTCTCAGTCTAATGCCAAAAAATCTTGGTTTACTCACGCTTGTTCTACTGCTGTCCACAACGAGGAGGAAACATTCAGACGGTACCGACGCCTTAAGACTCTAGAATCTCATTCTTCCTATGTTTCTGCGCTGAATCAAGCCAAATCTGTTCTTCGACTTGCCAAGCACTCTTTCATCAATAATAAATGCACTGAACTATCCAACTCTAGCTCTTCCCAAGCTTTCTGGCATCTAGCCAAAAACCTCTCCAACAATTTATCTTCCTCGTCTTTTCCTCCCCTTTACCATCTGATGGCACAACCATCACTTCTTCCTCTGTCAAAGCTGAACTCTTCGCTCAAACTTTTGCTAGAAACTCCACCTTGGATGATTCCGGTGCTATTCCTCCCTCTCCACCCCCCTCTCTCCTACTTATGACTAATATCCTTATCTCCTCCAAAGATGTATATTCTACCCTCTCTGGGCTTAATACTAAGAAGGCGTACGGTCCGGACGGTGTTCCTTCTGTTGTACTCAAAAACTGTGCTTCCATGCTGACTCCCTGTCTAGGCAAACTCGTTTGTCTCTGTCTCTCCTCTAACGTCTTCCCTTCTTGCTAGAAGTTTGCTCTCATTCAACCTGTCCCAAAGAAGGGTGACCGCTCTCAACCCTCCAACTATCGTCCAATTGCTCTCATCTCTTGTATCTCTAAAGTTTTTGAAACTATTCTTGCTTCCAAATTTCTTAAGCATTTCTCTTCTCATAATGGCTTCCTTATAGGTCGCTCTACTGGTGATCTTCTTTCATATCTTACTAACTCTTGGTCATCCTCCTTTCGGGACTTCGGTGAGACCTTTTCTATTGCGCTAGACATATTGAAGGCCTTCGATAGAGTCTGGCAAAAATCTGTTATTTCTAAACTGCCCTCCTTCGGTTTCTATTCCTCCATCTGTGCCTTTATCTCTAATTTCCTTTCCGGCCGTTCCATAGCTGTGGTTGTGGACGGCCATCGCTCACTTCCTCATCCTATCAACTCCGGTGTTCCTCAGGACTCTGTCCTATCTCTCATGCTCTTTCTAATTTTCATAAATTATCTTCTCAACTGTACCTCCAGTCCCATCCAATTATATGCAGACGACTCTACCTTACACTACTTAATTAGTTTTCCTGAATGCCCCAGCCAGCAATCCCTCAATGACAAACGTAATGAAGCCATACAACACTTATCTTCTGATCTAACTACTATTTCCAATTGGGGCAGAGAGAACCTTGTTGCCTTTAATGCTTCCAAAACCCAATTTCTTCATCTTACTACTCGTTCAGAGCTCCCAGAGGACTATCCATTACAATTCAACATTACAAAAATCAATCCTTCATCTTCTCTCAATATTCTCGGTGTCTCTTTTTCTTCTGCTCTCACTTGGAAGGACCATATTACCAGTCTTGCTAAGGCAGCCTCCAAGAAACTGGGTGCACTCAACCACCTCAAGGGGTTCTTTACCCCTGCACAGCTTCTTGCTCTGTACAGGGGCACCGTGCATCCTTGTATTGAGTATTGTTCACATGTGTGGGGAGGATCCTCTCACACCGCACTCCTAGACAAAGTAGAAAGGAAAGCCTTTCGTATCATTTATTCCCGTCCACTCACCAACTCTCTGCAGTCTCTCTCTCTTCGCCGCAATGTTGCATCTCTCTCGCTATTCTATCGCTACTATAATAATCAATGTTCCTCAGAGCTTTCCCAGTGTATACCACCTCCTCTACGTACGGTATGTAGTACCGGTACCCATCTTGCAACACAATCCCACCCCTACTCTGTGCAACTCTCTAACCCAAGAGTGAAACGATATTTTCAGACTTTCTTCTACTCAACAGCTGAGCTCTGAAACTCTCTCCCAGAATCAGTCTTTCCCTCTTCCTATTACTTAAATTGCTTCAAACTCCGTGTGTCCAGGCATTTTGGCTTGAACGTCCCTTGATTTTGGCCCTGTGACTCTTTCAACTCTGGGGGAGGCACTTGATACAGGTAGTTCTGCCTTTTGTCTCCCTCACTCACATATAAATATAAAAAAAAGGTATTTAAAAGGGGCTATTCTTCCATTCCACATTTTAGTTTCAGTAAATGAAAAAAAGGAGACAATGTGTTTCTTCCTATGTTGAGACACTGGACATGGGAATCAATATGGCACAAAGACTCCCGGTACCCTCAATACTGTACTGTTACTCTGTTCTCATCGGTACCCCCATGTCACCTCAATGCTGTTACTATGTTCTCCTAAGTACCCCATGTCACCTTAAGTGCTGTTTGGTGTGAATATGGTTGATGGGTTTTTGTGAGGCAGGTAAGGATGGGTGGGTAGGTGGGTAAGTAGGTGGGTGGATGGATGTGTAGGTGGGTTGGTAGGGAGGTAGGTGGGTTGGTGGATGTTAGGATAAGAAGAAGGTGGGTGGGTTGGTAGGTAGGTGGGTGGGTAGGTAGATAGGTGGGTGGTTGGATAGGTAGGTAGGTGGATGTGCAGGTGGGTGGGTTGGTTGGTAGGTGGATGGATGTGTAGATGGGTAGGTAGGGAGGTAGGTGGATGGGTGGGTAGGTAGGTGGGTGGGTGGGTGGGTGGATAGGTGGGTGGGTGGGTGGATGTTAGGATAAGAAAAAGGTGGGTGGGTAGGTAGGTGGGTGGGTGGGTAGGTAGCTGAGTAGGTGGGTGGATGGGTAGGTAGCTGAGTAAGTGGGTGGGTAGGTAGGTAGGTGGGTAGGTAGGTGGGTGGGTGGGTAGGTAGGTGTACAAGAGGCTTCCAGAGTCACCCAGGCATTCCCAGGCGAGCGGTAGCGAGCCATCATATTCTGTATGTTTGTGGCAGCAGGTTAAATTTGTACATTTTTCGATAGAAAACTGTCTATGGCGCAGCCAGATATCTCCATATAATGCTGGCTCGCGATAAATCGACACGTGATTTGCGATAAACGTCTTAAAATAGTAGGCTGTATGGGGCCGAATGGATACAACCCAGAGAGAGAGAGAGAAGGTTTCCTAGTGCCTAACTTATACAAGGAAATGCAAACAACAACAGTCCGACTGGTCCTGCTGTTTGCATTCTCTCTCTCTCCCTCTCTCTCTTTCTCTCTGGGTTGTATCCATTCGGCCCCATTCAGCCTACTATTTCAAGACGTTTATCGCCAATCAGGTGTCGATTTATTCCTGGCGAGCGATAGCGAGCCAGCATTATATGGAGATATCCGGCTGCGCCATAGACATTTTGCTATCGTCGAAAAATGTACAAATTTAACCTGCTGACAAAAACATACAGAATAATTATGATGGCTCGCTACCGCTCGCCAAGAACAAATCGACACCTGGATGGGGGTAAACGTCTGAAAACAGTAAGCTGAATGGGGCCGAATGGATACAAGCCGAAGAGAGAGGGAGAGAAAGGGAAAAAAAGCGATGTGGGCTCCCTTAAGTAAGGGGGGGTGACCTGCTTTCTGTTATTTCTGTCCTTTTCTCTCTTTCTCTGGCTTGTATCCATTCGGCCCCATTCAGCCAACTATTTTAAGACGTTTATCCCCATCTTAGTGTCTATTTCTTCCTGGCGAGCGATAGCGAGCCAGCATTATATGAAGAAATCCGGCTTCGCCGGAGACATTTTTCTATCGAAAAATGTACAAATTTAGCCTGCTGTCAAACAAAAATAAAAAATATGCTGCCTCGCTACCGCTCACCAGTAAACAATTGACACCTGGATGGGGATAAACGTCTTAATACAGTAGGCTGAATGGGGCCGAATGGATACAAGCCAAAGAGAGAGGGAGAGAAAGGAAGAAAAAAAAACGATGTTTACACTTAATTTCCTATTGTTAATCTGGCAACCTCTGCGTCATAAATGCGTGAAAGGGTTAATTCACTTGTTCATTAATCTTGAAGTCATATCCCCTTGTGTAGTTTGACTGGTTTGAAGTACCTCTTTGACATTTAGACTATCATGGTTGTTGAATAGTTTACATCTAACTATCTATCTATCTATCTATCTATCTATCTATATATCTATCTATCTATCTATATATCTATCTATATAATATACTCTAGCCCAATTCCCATTTTTTTTTTTGGGGGGGGGGGGCGACTCAAGACAGAGCCCGAATAGGGACAACAGAGCAGAAGACAATGAACACACGGAAACAAAATACAAGTTCGCACCCATCTAGGTCATACTTCCATCAATTTTCCCTTAACCCTTTGAAGCTCTGACGCGTTTTAGCAGTTTATTTTGGCTATCATTAGACGATTGTATGCAGCTTAGGAAGGATCTGTGGGTATTAAAAGGGTGAATACTATCTCAATCAACCCTTTGACTTCCATAGACCGTTACTAATCTGAATAAAATCGTCTAATAGTAGCCAGAAACAGAACAGAAACGCGTATTGGAGCTTGAAAGGGTTAATTGCGCCTTGTCAGACTAATACACAGATTTAGCTCTTCAAGACGCTCCTCGTATGGCTTTTTTTCTCCCCTTAACCCTATTAGGTGCAGGGCGGGCCAATTTCGATCCTCCCAGTTTTACTCCATTAGTTTGTAGATTTTAAGACGTTTCACCTCATTAGTTTGGCGATTATAAGATGCTTCAACCCAATAAGGTGTCAATTTTTCCTGGGCGAGCGACAGCCAGCCTTCAATTTTGGAGAAACCGGCCTTTGGCCGGGAAATTTTTCTACCGAAAAATGTACATATTTAGCTTGAAGGGGATCTGGGGGACATTCTTTAGCTTGAAGGGGGTCTGGGGGACGTTCTTTAGCTTGAAGGGGGTCTGGGGGACGTTCTTTAGTTTGAAGGGGGTCTGGAGGGGCGTGTTTCTAAGTCTTGGGGTAAACTAAAAACACATTGTTCGAAAATGGCTAAAACAATGAAAACCCTCAATACAAATTAAACAAAATACCATACTAGCCCCCAAGACGTTGTTGCACCAGATAGTGTTAATTAACCCGTTCAGTACTAGTTCCGTCCTGTTCATTGTGTACTGGTCACTAATAGACGATTTTATTCAGTTTTAAGAAGGGCTGCCAGCAATCAACAGGCTTCGAACTATCTCACTTAAGCCCGATCGTGGCCATGGCCTTCCTTAGTAGGGACTCGGGGCTATTCGGCCAGGCAGCTTAGGGAACGACAACAACAACAACAGCAACAACAACAACAGCTTAGGGAACGACAACAACAACAGCTTAGGGAACGACAACAGCAACAACAACAACAACAACAACAGCTTAGGGAACGACAACAACAACAGATTAGGGAACGACAACAACAACAGCTTTGGGAACGACAACAACAACAGTTTAGGGAACGCCAACAACAACAGCTTAGGGAACGACAACAACAACAACAACAACAGCTTAGGGAACGACAACAACAACAGTTTAGGGAACGACAACAACAACAGCTTAGGGAACGACAACAACAACAACAGCAGCTTAGGGAATGACAACAACAACAACAACAACAACAACAGCTTAGGGAACGACAACAACAACAGCTTAGGGAACGACAACAACAACAACAACAACAGCTTAGGGAACGACAACAAGAACAACAACAACAGCTTAGGGAACGACAACAACAACATCAACAACAACAACAGCTTAGGGAACGACAACAACAACAAAACAACAACAACAACAACAACAGCTTAGGGAACGAGAACAACAACAACAACAACAACAACAACAACAACAGCTTAGGGAACGACAACAACAACAGCTTAGGGAACGACAACAACAACAACAACAACAACAGCTTAGGGAACGACAACAACAACAACAACAACAACAGCTTAGGGAACGACAACGACGACAACGACAACAACAACAACAACAACAACAGCTTAGGGAACGACAACAACAACAACAACAACACCAACACTTCTATTTCACCTAAATATTGTCTTGTTGGTGAATGTATCAGTTTTGAGCGTGGAATACATGATGTTCCAATTATTAACATTAAGGAGGGGGGTGACCTGTTTTTGTTCTGTCCTTTTCTATCTTTCTCTGGCTTGTATCCCTTTGGCCCCATTCAGCCTACTGTTTTAAGACGTTTATCCCCATCCAGGTGTCAATTTTTTACTGGTGAGCGGTAGCGAGCCAGCATATTTTTATTTTTGTTTGACAGCAGGCTAAATTTGTAAATTTTTCGATAGAAAAATGTCTCCGGCGAAGCCGGATTTCTTCATATAATGCTGGCTCGCTATCGCTCGCCAGGAAGAAATCAACACCTAGATGGGGATAAACGTCTTAAAATAGTTGGCTGAATGGGGCCGAATGGATACAAGCCAGAGAAAGAGAGAAAAGGACAGAAATAACAAAAAGCAGGTCACCCCCCGTAATGCAATTAATAGAGTACCTCCATCAACTGTATTGGTAAATAAACCACAATGTCTGTTCCCTGGCATTGTAAACGCCATGCATGCCAAACACTGGGGGAGGGGGATCTGATAACCCTTTCCCGGATGTCGTGCTGCGTAAATTATTCCTTATGGGGATAGTTGTCGCCATATACAGTATTTTTTTTTATTTTTTTTTTAAACGCTCTCAATACCATGTCGCCCTTTTTCGTTTGGTCTGGTTGTCTTTGGGAGTTTTTTTTTCAGATTGGGAAGGATCTGTGACACCTAAACGTCCTTCTTAAGCTAAACAAAGTCGTGTACCGTTTGTCAGAATAAACAAAAACAAACAAAAACAACAATTCATCATATTTGTTTGTTTTGTGATTGAGGGAGGAAAAAGGCAGAACTGCCTATAGCGAGTGCCTCCCCCATAGTTGAAAGAGTGACAGGGCCAAAATCAAGGGACGTTCGAGCCAAAATGCCTGGACACACGGAGTTTGAAGCAATTTAAATCATAGGAAGTGGGAAAGACTGATTCTGGGAGAGAGTTCCAGAGCTCAGCTGTTGCTTAGATATGACTCTATGTCCAGGTGATTTCAATGTCACAAACTAACCTATCCTGAATAATTAGCTTAATTAGCCTATCTTATTTATACCATGCTAAACTAATCTATGTTATGCCCTATAGATTGCCTTAATTGCAGTTCATGTACTCAAATATCATCGACATTCTAAAAAAAAAAAAAAAAAAAAAAAAAAAAAAAAAAAAAAAAAAAAACGTTAAATATATATATGCGGTATATATATATATATATATATATATATATATATATATATATATATATATATAGTGAAATAGTAAGCAAATTTAATCCCGTAAGCAAAACGTGTCGCACAAGACTATTTATATAATTATCTTAATGCGTTGTCATCATGCTTAGTAATTACTTTCATGGGGGGATTTCCACTTGAGGGATTTTTTTCTGGACCCCTTTCTCCCTCATCTTTAGCCCCATTGCTTTTGAGATTTTAAGACCTTCGCCCTAGTAGTTTGGATATTTTAAGACATTTTGCCCCATTTCTGTCAATTTAAAGACCTTTCGTGCCGTTAAGGTGTCGATTTTTTCCTGGCGAGCGATAGCGAGCCTGTAATTTAAGAGCAACCGGCCTCCGGCCGGGAAATTTTTCTACCGAAAAATGTACAAATTTATCTTGAAAGGGGGTCTAGGGGGTGTAATTTTAAGCTTGATGAAAAAGTAGAGAAGATTTTTCATTTTTTTTCATTTATGGATCTATATATATTTGTTTTAGTTTCCTCCCTAGACCTCCATCAAACTTAAAAAAACACCCATTAGATCCCCCTTCTAATTTGTACATTTTTCGGTAGAAAAGTGTCCCGGCCCAAGGCCGGTTCTTCCAAAATTACCGGCTCACTATCGTTCGCCAGGAAAAAAATCGGCACCTAAATGACATGACAGGTCTTACTATTGACAAGTAAATGGGGCGAAAGGTCTTAAATCGACAAACTAATGAGGCAAACATCTTATAATCTCAAACCAAAATATGGCATAACACGAGGGAGAGAGGGGACCAAACAAACGACCCCTCTCCCCTTAATGCATCGTCACCTTGCGTGGTAATTACTTTAATAATCACCTGCCTCAACGGTTAGTTTGGCTAAGGCACGGTAGGCAAACATTATGATTAACTTGTCGAATACTACAGAGCGTAAACAAACGTATTGGAAAACGTTTCTTAAGGGGAGAGGAGCCGTTGATGTGGTCTCCCTTCTTCCTCGTGCTTAGCCCCATTAGGTTTCAGATTTTAAGACGTTCGGCCCATTAGTTTGACGATTTTATGACCTTTCGCCCCATTTCTTTGTCAGTATCAAGACCTTTCGTGCCCATTAGGTGTCATTTTTTTCCTGGCGAGCGATAGCGAGCCTGTAATTTTGGTGGAACCGGCCTTCGGCCGTGAAATTTTTCTACCGAAAAATGTAAAAATTTATCTTGAAGGGGGGTCTACAGTAGGTAGTGTTTTTTAAGCTTGATGGAGGTCTAGGGAGTGTTTTTTAAGGTTGATAGAGGTCTAGGGGGTGTTTTTTAAGGTTGATGGAGGTCTAGGGGGTGTTTTTTAAGCTTGATGGAGGTCTAGGGAGTGTTTTTTAAGCTTGATGGAGGTCTAGGGGTGTTTTTTAAGCTTGATGGAGGTCTAGGGGTGTTTTTTAAGCTTGATGGAGGTCTAGGGGGTGTTTTTTAAGCTTGATGGAGGTGTAGGGGGGTGTTTTTTAAGCTTAATGGAGGTCTAGGGGGTGTTTGTTAAGCTTGATGGAGGTCTAGGGAGTGTTTTTTAAGCTTGATGGAGGTCTAGGGGTGTTTTTTAAGCTTGATGGAGGTCTAGGGGTGTTTTTTAAGCTTGATGGAGGTCTAGGGGGTGTTTTTTAAGCTTGATGGAGGTCTAGGGGGTGTTTTTTAAGCTTGATGGAGGTCTAGGGGGTGTTTTTTAAGCTTGATGGAGGTCTAGGGGGTGTTTTTTAAGCTTGATGGAGGTCTAGGGGTGTTTTTAAGCTTGATGGAGGTCTAGGGGGTGTTTTTTAAGCTTGATGGAGGTCTAGGGGGTGTTTTTAAGCTTGATGGAGGTCTAGGGGGTGTTTTTTAAGCTTGATGGAGGTCTAGGGGGTGTTTTTTAAGCTTGATGGAGGTCTAGGGGTGTTTTTTAAGCTTGATGGAGGTCTAGGGGGTGTTTTTTTAAGCTTGATGGAGGTCTAGGGGTGTTTTTTAAGCTTGATGGAGGTCTAGGGGGTGTATTTAAGCTTGATGGAGGTCTAGGAGGTGTTTTTTTAAGCTTGATGGAGGTCTAGGGGTGTTTTTTAAGCTTGATGGAGGTCTAGGGGGTGTTTTTTAAGCTTGATGGAGGTCAAGGTTTTTTTTTTAAAGCATGATGGAGGTCTAGGGGGTGTTTTTTAAGCTTGATGGAGGTCTAGGTGTTTTTTAAGCTTGATGGAGGTCTAGGAGGTGTTTTTTAAGCTTGATGGAGGTCTAGGGGGTGTTTCTTTAAGCTTGATGGAGGTCTAGGGGGTGTTTCTTAAAGCTTGATGGAGGTCTAGGGGGTGTTTCTTTAAGCTTGATGGAGGTCTAGGGGGTGTTTTTAAGCTTGATGGAGGTCTAGGGGGTGTTTTTTAAGCTTGATGGAGGTCTAGGGGGTGTTTTTTAAGCTTGATGGAGGTCTAGGGGTGTTTTTTAAGCTTGATGGAGGTCTAGGGGGCGTTTTTAAGCTTGATGGAGGTCTAGGGGGCGTTTTTTAAGCTTGATGGAGGTCTAGGGGGCGTTTTTAAGCTTGATGGAGGTCTAGCGGGCGTTTTTAAGCTTGATGGAGGTCTAGGGGGGTGTTTTTTAAGCTTGATGGAGGTCTAGGGGGTGTTTTTTTAAGCTTGATGGAGGTCTAGGGGTGTTTTTTAAGCTTGATGGAGGTCTAGGGGGTGTTTTTTAAGCTTGATGGAGGTCTAGGGGGTGTTTTTTTAAGCTTGGAGGTCTAGGGGGTGTTTTTTAAGCTTGATGGAGGTCTAGGGGGTGTTTTTTTAAGCTTGATGGAGGTCTAGGGGGTGTTTTTTTAAGCTTGAAGGGGGGTCTAGGGGGCGTTTTTTAAGCTTGATGGAGGTCTAGGGGGCGTTTTTTAAGCTTGATGGAGGGTCTAGGGGTTTTTTTTTGAGCTTGATGGAGGTCTAGGGGGGTTTTTTTAAGCTTGATGGAGGTCTAGGGGGTGTTTTTTAAGCTTGATGGAGGTCTAGGGGGTGTTTTTAAGCTTGATGGAGGTCTAGGGGGTGTTTTTTAAGCTTGATGGAGGTCTAGGGGGTGTTTTTTTAAGCTTGATGGAGGTCTAGGGGGTGTTTTTTTAAAGCTTGATGGAGGTCTAGGGGGTGTTTTTTAAGCTTGATGGAGGTCTAGGGGGTGTTTTTTAAGCTTGATGGAGGTCTAGGGGGTGTTTGTTTTAAGCTTGATGGAGGTCTAGGGGGTGTTTTTTTTAAGCTTGATGGAGGTCTAGTTTTTTTTTTAAGCTTGGAGGTCTAGGTTTTTTTTTAAGCTTGATGGAGGTCTAGGGGGTGTTTTTTAAGCTTGATGGAGGTCTAGGGGGTGTTTTTAAGCTTGATGGAGGTCTAGGGGGTGTTTTTAAGCTTGATGGAGGTCTAGTTTTTTTTTTAAAGCTTGATGGAGGTCTAGGGGGTGTTTTTTTTTAAGCTTGATGGAGGTCTAGGGGCTGTTTTTTTGTTAAGCTTGATGGAGGTCTAGGGGGTGTTTTTTAAGCTTGATGGAGGTCTAGGGGGTGTTTTTTTAAGCTTGATGGAGGTCTAGGGGGTGTTTTTTTAAGCTTGATGGAGGTCTAGGGGTGTTTTTTTAAGCTTGATGGAGGTCTAGGGGGTGTTTTTTAAGCTTGATGGAGGTCTAGGGGGTGTTTTTTTAAGCTTGATGGAGGTCTAGGGGGTGTTTTTTAAGCTTGATGGAGGTCTAGGGGGTGTTTTTTAAGCTTGATGGAGGTCTAGGGGGTGTTTTTAAGCTTGATGGAGGTCTAGGGGGTGTTTTTTAAGCTTGATGGAGGTCTAGGGGGTGTTTTTTAAGCTTGATGGAGGTCTTGGGTGTTTTTTTAAGCTTGATGGAGGTCTAGGGGGTGTTTTTTTAAGCTTGATGGAGGTCTTGGGTGTTTTTTTAAGCTTGATGGAGGTCTAGGGGGTGTTTTTTAAGCTTGATGGAGGTCTAGGGGGTGTTTTTAAGCTTGATGGAGGTCTAGGGGGTGTTTTTTAAGCTTGATGGAGGTCTAGGGGGTGTTTTTTTAAGCTTGATGGAGGTCTAGGGGGTGTTTTTTAAGCTTGATGGAGGTCTAGGGGGTGTTTTTTAAGCTTGATGGAGGTCTAGGGGGTGTTTTTTAAGCTTGATGGAGGTCTAGGGGGTGTTTTTTAAGCTTGATGGAGGTCTAGGGGGTGTTTTTTAAGCTTGATGGAGGTCTAGGGGTGTTTTTTTTAAGCTTGATGGAGGTCTAGGGGGTGTTTTTTAAGCTTGATGGAGGTCTAGGGGGTGTTTTTTAAGCGTGATGGAGGTCTAGGGGGTGTTTTTTAAGCTTGATGGAGGTCTAGGGTTTTTTTTTTAAGCTTGATGGAGGTCTAGGGGGTGTTTTTTAAGCTTGATGGAGGTCTAGGGGGTGTTTTTTAAGCTTGATGGAGGTCTAGGGGGTGTTTTTTAAGCTTGATGGAGGTCTAGGGGGTGTTTTTTAAGCTTGATGGAGGTCTAGGGGGTGTTTTTTAAGCTTGATGGAGGTCTAGGGGGTGTTTTTTAAGCTTGATGGAGGTCTAGGGGGTGTTTTTTAAGCTTGATGGAGGTCTAGGGGGTGTTTTTTAAGCTTGATGAAGGTCTAGGGGTGTTGTTTTTTAAGCTTGATGGAGGTCTAGGGGGTGTTTTTTAAGCTTGATGGAGGTCTAGGGGGTGTTTTTTAAGCTTGATGGAGGTTCTAGGGGGTTTTTTTTGATTTTTAAGCTTGATGGAGGTCAGGGGGGTGTTTTTTAAGCTTGATGGAGGTCTAGGGGTGTGTTTTTAAGCTTGATGGAGGTCTAGGGGGGTGGTTTTTAAGCTTGATGGAGGTCTAGGGGGGTGTTTCTTTAAGCTTGATGGAGGTCTAGGGGGTGTTTTTTAAGCTTGATGGAGGTCTAGGGGTGTTTTTTTAAGCTTGATGGAGGTCTAGGGGGTGTTTTTTAAGCTTGATGGAGGTCTAGGGGTGTTTTTTAAGCTTGATGGAGGTCTAGGGTGTTTTTTTTTAAAAAGCTTGATGGAGGTCTAGGGGGTGTTTTTTTAAGCTTGATGGAGGTCTAGGGGGTGTTTTTTTAAGCTTGATGGAGGTCTTGGGTGTTTTTTTAAGCTTGATGGAGGTCTAGGGGGTGTTTTTTTTTAAAGCTTGATGGAGGTCTAGGGGTTTTTTTAAAAGCTTGATGGAGGTCTAGGGGTGTTTTTTAAGCTTGATGGAGGTCTTGTGTTTTTTTTAAAGCTTGATGGAGGTCTAGGGGTGTTTTTTAAGCTTGATGGAGGTCTAGGGGGTGTTTTTTAAGCTTGATAGAGGTCTAGGAGGTGTTTCTTAGGCTTGATGGAGGTCTAGCGGGTGTTTTTTTAAGCTTGATGGAGGTCTAGGGGGTGTTTCTTTAAGCTTGATGGAGGTCTAGGGGTGTTTTTTTTAAGCTTGATGGAGGTCTAGGGGGTGTTTTTTAAGCTTGATGGAGGTCTTAGTTTTTTTTTAAAGCTTGATGGAGGTCTAGGGGTGTTGTTTTTTAAGCTTGATGAAGGTCTAGGGGGTGTTTTTTTAAGCTTGATGGAGGTCTAGGGGGTGTTTCTTTAAGCTTGATGGAGGTCTAAGGGATGTTTTTTTAAGCTTGATGGAGATCTTGGGGAGTTGTTTTAAGCTTGATGGAGGTCTAGGGGGTGTTATAAGCTTGTTGGAGGTCTAGAGGGTGTCTTAAGGTTGATGGTGGTCTAGGGGTGTTTTTAAGCTTGATGGAGGTCTAGGGGTGTGTTTTTTAAGCTTGATGGAGGTCTAGGGGGTGTGTAAGCTTGATGGAGGTCTAGGGGTTTTTTTTAAGCTGATGGAGGTCTAGGGGGTGTTTTTTTAAGCTTGATGGAGGTCTAGGGGGTGTTTTTTTAAGCTTGATGGAGGTCTAGGGGGTGTTTTTAAGCTTGATGGAGGTCTAGGGGGTGTTTTTTAAGCTTGATGGAGGTCTAGGAGGTGTTTTTTAAGCTTGATGGAGGTCTAGGGGTGTTTTTAAAGTTTGATGGAAGTCTAGGTGGTGTTGTTTAAGCTTGATGGAGGTCTATGGGGTGTTGTTTAAGCTTGATGGGGGTCTAGGGGGTGTTTTTTAAGCTTGATGGAGGTCTAGGGGGTGTTTATTAAGCTTGATGGAGGTCTAGGGGGTGTTTTAAGCTTGATGGAGGTCTAGGGGGTGTTTTAAGCTTGATGGAGGTCTAGGGGGTGTTTTTTAAGCTTGATGGAGGTCTAGGGGGTGTTTTTTAAGCTTGATGGAGGTCTAGGGGGTGTTTTTTAAGCTTGATGGAGGTCTAGGGAGTGTTTTTTAAGGTTGATGGAGGTCTAGGGGGTGTTTTTTAAGCTTGATGGAGGTCTAGGGAGTGTTTTTTAAGGTTGATGGAGGTCTAGGGGGTGTTTTTTAAGCTTGATGGAGGTCTAGGGAGTGTTTTTTAAGGTTGATGGAGGTCTAGGGGGTGTTTTTTAAGCTTGATGGAGGTCTAGGGAGGAAACTAACAAATATATGATTAATTAGATCCAAACAAATAACCAGTACCCTTTAAGGGGAGATTTCCACTTGAGGATTTTTTTTTCTTGACCCTTTTCTCCCTCATGTTTAGCCCCATTGCTTTTGAGGTTTTAAGACGTTCGCCTCATTAGTTTGGCGATTTTAAGAACTTTCAACCCATTTATGTCACTTTTAAGACCTTTCGTCCCATTTAGATGTCGATTTTTTCCTGGCGAGCGATAGCGAGCCTGTAATTTAAGAGGAACCGGCCTTCGGCCGTAAAATTTTTCTACCGAAAAATGTACAAATTTATCTTGAAAGGGGGTCAAAGGGGTGTAATTTCAAGCTTGATGGAAGTCTAGGAAACACACTAAAAACCTCCCCTTAATACATTGTCACCTTGCATAGTAATTACATTAACCACCTGCCTCAATGGTTAGTTTGGCTAAGGCACGGTAGGTAAAAATAAATAATGAACTTGTCGATTATTATTGACTGCTAACAAACATATTGGTAAAACGATTCTTAAGAGGACAGTAGTTATGTTTTGGTAAATATATCTATTTAAATATATATGTCTTGATAGCGTAATGGTTAAGTGATCGGAATTTCGGTGTGAGTATCCTAGGTTCGAATCCACGGAGTACCACACGTATTCATCGTTTCATTAATGTCATTCATTAGGTTTATTTGTAAGTTAATTGGTGGGTGGGTGATGATATGAATTTATGTTTAAGGTTGCTTCCGGGCGCCGTGTTTGATTGAATAGGTATGTATATTTATGTCATTTGATGGGTGTTAAGGGACGATGGTTCACTTTTTGGGAGATTTTTGAATGTATTCATAATTATTTTTGCATGTATTCATAACTATTTATAGTGTCCTCCCTAGACCTCCATCAAATTAAAAAAAAAAAAAACATCCATTAGATCCCCCTTGTAGATTAATTTGTACATTTTTTGGTAGAAAAATTTCCCGGCCGAAGGCCGGTTCTTCCAACATTACAGGCTCACTATCGTTCGCCAGGGAAAAAATCGACACCTAAATAGCTCAAAAGGTCTAAATATTGACGACAAAATGGGGCAAGAGGTCTTAAAATCGACTAACTAATGGGGCAAACATCTTAACATCTGAAAACTAATGGGGCTAAACATGAGGGAGAAAGTTGTCCAGAAAACCGGCCCATCTCCCCTTAAAGCATCCACAAACCATCTATCTATCTATCTATTACTCCCCTTAATGATGGTGGCCATACACAGAAGGCCCCCAAGTGGACCTATCCCCCGTAAGAGGGACAACCCATGCCAGTTTACTAAAGGACTTAAAGAATTGACCACTCCCGTACACGACGGACGGCGAAAAATCAACGCGTTTCAAAGGGGTCTAAGGATCAATATACCTGTTGCTGCTTCCTTTCCTTTGTACTTCTGTGTAGAGACAGGAAGGCTTTGTTACTTACAACTTCCCGGCAAGGTGAGGGGCTGGTCTATCAGCGTGAGAACTGAGCGATCTCTGCCATACCCATAGCTTACTCTGACTGTTCCTTTTACTTATATATTTCCTAGATCTCAAGTGGCGGCGTCTCTTCCGTGGATTGACCTCCCAATCTACCAAGATTGGAAGCTAAAGCGTCACATTTTTCCTTTGCCCCTCAACTTTCTCTTCATAATTGCTGAGGGGCACAGGGCCCTGGGTGGGGCTTTGGTTTCCCGGGCGTTTCCGCGCCCTCCTCAGCTCCCCGCCATGGAGTGGCTTCGGTCACCCAGGCTTTATTCTGGTAGGCGGGGAGGGTTCTGTGGGGGCGCTCGGTTATGGCCTTGGCCTTGCTTGGGGCCTTGGGGCTGTTCGGCCAGGCAGCTTGGGGAACAAGAACAACAACAACAACAACTTCCCGGCTACCCAATGACATCACGCGAAAATGCATCGGGATAATTACACGAATCCATTAAGGGGAGGGGGTCGTTTTTGTGGTCCCCCTTCTCCCTCATGTTTAGCCCCACTGGTTTTCTGATTTTATGACGTTCGGCTCATTATTTTGGCGATTTTAAGGCCTTTCGCCCCATTTCATTGTCAATATTAGACTTTTCATATCATGTAGGTGTCAATTTTTTTCTGGCGAGCAATAGCGAGCCTGTAACTTAAGAGGAACCGGCCTTTGGCCGGGAATTTTTTCTATCGAAAAATGTACAAATCTATCTTGATGGGGGGTCTAGGGGTGTTTTTCTAAGCTTGATGGAGGTCTAGGGTGGAAACAGAAAATATATGAATAAATTAATTAATAGACCAAACAAACAGCCACTGTCCCCTTAAGGGGAGGTTTTTAGTTCGTTCCCTAGAATTCCATCAATCTTAAAATTACACCCCCTTGAGCCCCTTTCAAGATAAATTTGTACATTTTTCGGTAGAAAAATGTCCCGGCTGAAAGCCGGTTCCTCTTAAATTACAGGCTCGCTATCGCTCGCCAGGATAAAATCGACACCTGAATTGCACGAAAGGTCTTAATATGGGGTGAAAGTTCTTAAAATCGCTAAACTAATGGGGCAAGCGTCTTTAAATCTCACAAGCAATGGGGCTAAACATGAGGGAGAAAGAGGTTCAGAAAAAAATCCTCCAGGTGGAAATCTCCCCTTAAGCTTGATGGAGGCCTAGGGAGGAAAAGATAAACCTACCAAAAAAGTTATACATATGCCACCACCTACTACTACTACTACTACTTCTACTACTACTACTTCTACTACTACTACTACTACTACTACTACTTCTACTACTACTACTACTACTACTTCTACTACTACTACTACTACTACTTCTACTACTACTACTACTACTACTACTTCTACTACTACTACTACTTCTACTACTACTACTACTACTACTACTACTACTACTTCTACTACTACTTCTACTACTACTACTACTTCTACTACTACTTCTACTACTACTACTACTACTTCTACTACTACTACTACTACTTCTACTACTACTACTACTACTACTTCTACTACTACTACTACTACTACTTCTACTACTACTTCTACTACTACTACTTCTACTACTACTACTACTACTACTACTACTACTACTACTTCTACTACTACTACTTCTACTACTACTACTACTACTACTACTACTACTACTACTACTACTACTTCCCGGCTACCCAATGACTTCACACGGAAATTCATCAAGATGATTATACAAACCCATTAACAGGTGGGAGCCTTGGGCCCCATAATAATATACCATTATCTCGTAAATTTAAACGCGGGACACACCACATTGGTAACTACATTGTATTATCTATGATCTAAGATTGACCGTCGTGATGATGTAATGGTTAGAGTGTGTACGTCCTGTATGAGATATCCTAGGTTCGAATCCTGGGAGAATCTCATGATTATATATACCGGGAAGATTCTTGAGGGAAAAGTACCGAATGTAGGGATACAAGAAAACCACCATCCAAGAAGAGGGTGGGGGGGGGGGCACTGTGAAGGGTAGGCTACTAGAGGCACCACCCAGTCTGTGAAAACTCTAGTGCATAAAGCTGGTATCACACGAGAGCTTTTATGGTCAATATTCGATGATCAACATTTTTCTGGCAACATTTCTGGAATATTTTGCAACGGTATCGGAAACTAGACTGATGATAGATGAATTTAGGCAACCGAAATATTGTATATGTTGACCCCATAAGCTGCCAGACCAGTGTTGAGGATAAATGTTGAGTGAAAAAGCGCTCGTGTGATATCGGCTTAACATCTTCACATTCAGCGGAACTCGTATACCGCAAGACCTGAGAGACCTCACTGGAGTGGTGCGGCGCCGGATACTTTGAAGAGGAAACTCGACCAGTGGCTCAAAAAACTACCTGACTGTCCACCGACACCCCAGGGGGTACCCGAACTCCAACCACAACAAACTCTAGGAGTGTTAGCGGGCAGTGGCGAAGGCGGGAGGGGAGTCTGAATGAGGACGGGGAGGTAGGAAAGGTTAGCGGGCAGTGGCGAGGGCAGGAGGGGAGTCTGAATGAGGACGGGGAGGTAGGAAAGGTTAGCGGGCAGTTGCGAGGGCAGGAGGGGAGTCTGAAAAAAGCGGGGAGGTAGCAAAGGTGTTATCACACAGGGTGATGTGATGCGACTAGTGCAGTAGCATGTTGGTGTAGTGCTGCTTGCTTGCATGCAATTCTCGCTTTTAGCTGCTGCCGCTGGCTAACCCTTGTGGTGAAAAGGGGAGCCGAGTGCGTAAGTCTCCCTCTGCCAGTACATAGCCTCTCCATCACCAAGACTCCTATTGTGCCTCCCCGGGGCCACACACGGTAACTGGGTGTCTTGCGACCCCAGGCTAAATCAATAGGGGATCTCGGGGCATGCGGTGGCCCCCAGAGGTATGATGTGCATCCTTGTCATCTACCAACAACCGCACACACCCACTGCCTTGTGGTTTAGTCTAGTAAGACAAAGGCTAGGGGAGCACACCCTGAGAGAACAGCGTACGTTGGGGTCACGTCCTGGCGGTTTCCGACAAACTGGAATCCCGGCAGTCCCCTGCAGTATTGAGCAGGAGCTGCTCGTCTTGGGTCACCCCCTTGCCATCAGCAACCCCTGTTCAGTACCAAGATAGTGAAGTTGGAACTGCGCACCTCCCTCGGCACTCTAAACTCTTCTATGCGCAGGTTTTCTCTTCCTGCTATGCAGGAAGGGAACGTCATCATCGGACTACGATGGACTACCATAAGTGTGTGTACAGTATGTGTGTGTATGTACAAAGGAAATCAAGCAACAATAGGTCTAGTGACCCTTCTAGGCTGCCTGTCCTCCAAAACACTGAGGATCAAGTGTCCAAACAGTGGTTTAGAGTGGGTAAGGGAACATTGGAAAGGGAACTACTGCCCTGGAACTAATGTCTGTGGCAGGATTATGATATTAGTAGGGGACAGATGGGTTAGTAACTGAGGGGAGGATAAAATAAAGTTATTCATTTACAAACGCAGTCAGTCGCGGGTTTAATGCGAAATATTTGTCTAGGCGGAGTTTAAATGAATCAACGGTGCTGCAGTCTATAACGTCTCGGGGAAGCCCATTCCATAAGTTGACAACTCGATTGAAGAAGAAATTCTTAGCTTCGTACGAGTTAAAATATTTACCAATAATTTTGCAACCGTTTCCCCGCGTGTAATTAGATTGGTCGATAGTGAAGTACTTACTACAGTTCATATTTTCGATGCATTTGATGATTTTGAACACTTGAATTAAGTCACCTCTTAATCTGCGCTGGGTTAAAGGAAATAGATTTAATTCTCTAAGACGCTCTTCGTATGGTTTGTTCTTTAGGCTAGGTATTATTTTGGTAACTCTACGTTGAACTCGTTCTAGCTTGTCTATATCTTTTTGGTAATAAGGGCAGCAGGCTTGAACGCAGTATTCCAGAAGAGGGCGGACTAAGGAATTGTAAAGGGTTAGGATAACGTCTTTGGATTTATGCTCAAATGACCTGCCTATAAAGCCAATTATTTTGTTTGCCTTCTTAACAACTTCTGAACATTGTTGACTCGGTTTTAGGTTACTCGATATTGTTACTCCCAGATCGGTTTCTCTGTTTACATTCTTAAGCTGAGTGCCATTCATCGAATAGTTTGCTTTCTCATTTTGGTATCCGATATGTAGTACTTTACATTTATCCGCATTGAAACTCATTTGCCAAATTTGGGCCCAACATGACAACTTATCTAGATTGTGTTGCATATCGTCAACTTGTTCTTTTGAGAGTACGCTATTTGCAATTTTTGTATCGTCAGCAAATTTTGAGATTGTACAGGTGAGACCCTCATCTATGTCGTTGATGTAAATTAGAAAGATAATTGTACAGTATGTGTGTGTAAAGAGAATTGTACAGTGTGTGTGTGTGTGTGTGTGAGGGCGTGTGTGTCTTGGTGGGTCAGAGGTTTCCATCCTTCCTACTAATTTGACTTTCACTTACTCCGCCCCCTGCCTTATCCTTTAACGCCCCCTATTAACCCTTTCTGTACAGTCGCGCTAATAAGTGATCCTCGGCACCAAGTATGTTTCGATCAATAATTGGTATCAGCAATATCTAAGCTTCATTTCTTCATATCGAGTGAAATATACAAACATGTTTCTACACTTACCCCCCCTATTCAACATCTGACAGACATTAATACAGCACAGAGCAAGACTAACGTAATGACAGCCGGGTCATGACTTAATAGTGCGACCGTACCGGCGACGTATTTTTAATTTTATTCCAACTATATTTTGATAATTTTGTGCTGTTTAAGGGGAGGTATTTAGTTTGTTCCCTAGACCTCCATTAAGCTTAAAATTACACCCCCTTGAGTCCCTTTCAAGATATATTTGTACATTTTTCGGTAGAAAAATGTCCCGGCCGAAGGCCGGTTCCTCTTAAATTACAGGCTCGCTATCGCTCGCCAGGATAATATTGATACCTGAATGGCACGAAAGGTCTTAATATGGGGTGAAAGTTCTTAAAATCGCTAAACTAATGAGGCAAACGTTTCATAATATCAAAAGCAATGGGGCTAAACATGAGGGAGAAAGGGGTCAAGAAAAATATCCCTTAAGTCGAGATCTCCCCTTAAGAAGGATCTGTGGTAGTAAAAAGGGTTAAGTCATATTATATGTCACCAACCCACCCATTAACGTACTAATAAACCTAATTAATTATATCAATAAATCTAATTAATACATGCGGTACGCCAAGGACTCCTACCTGGTCAATTATTATGTTCCTTCCAACAACCAACCATACTCCTAAAATCGATTAATGAAATTTACAAACACATGTGGCAGTCCGTGGATTCGAACCCAGGATGCTCACACCGAATATCAACACCTTATGCATCGCACCACGAAGACAGTTAAAGGTTGGTGGACACTGCCTACGATTTATTATGCAACTTCGAATCCTGCATATCAATCTAAGCATTGAGACGTATTATAGAGTTTGATAGCTACAAAATGCGACTTGTGTATGAATTGAGACGTATTATAGAGTTTGATAGCTACAAAATGCGACTTGTGTATGAATTGAGACGTATTATAGAGTTTGATAGCTACAAAATGCGACTTGTGTATGAATTGAGACGTATTATAAAGTTTGATAGCTACAAAATACGACTTGTGTATGAATTGAGACGTATTATAGAGTTTGATAGCTACAAAATGCGACTTGTGTATGAATTGAAATACATTCTAAATCTCTGCCTTCAAATATTTCCCTTTATTGAACTGACAAGGTTTCTTTGTCACATAATTTTGGCGATTTTAACACCTTTCGACCCATTTCGTTGTCAATTTTAAGACCTTTCGTGCCATTTAGGTGTCGATTTTTTCCCTGACGAGCGATAGCGAGCCTGTAATTTTAAGAGGAAGCGGCCTTTGGCCGGGAAATTTTTCTATCGAAAAATGTACAAATTTATCTTGAAGGGGGGTTTAGGGGGTGTTTGTCTAAGTTTGATGGAGGTTTAACGAGGAAACTAGAAAATAAATTAATAAATGAATGAATAGAAAAAAAAAAAAAAAAAAGCTACTAGCCCCTATTTAAGATAACGCAGCAATTGAGATGTATAAAGTTTGATAGCTAAAAAATACAACCTTTTGTATGAATTGAAATACATTCTAAATATCTTCCATCAATTTATTTTCCTTTGTTGAATTGGCAACGTTTCTCGGTCACATAATGTTCTCATGTTTGTATTGATGAGTATTTTCCCGGATCTTCCATTTTCTGTGGACGTATGGAGATGCCATTCCCTTATTTCACTTTAAGTCAATAGTGTGCTGTGTGTGGAGATCGTGTCCCCCCCCCCCCCCTCACCTCTCTCTTTCTCTCTTTCTCTCTCTCTCTCTCTCTCTCTCTCTCTCTCTCTCTCACACACAATATATATATATATAATGTTTTTATGGGTATATTTAATGTGTTTGTGCATGGGTCCTATTGTTACTCCATTACATTAAGCACGGCAGGAGGGTCATGTTTGTGACGTGTGTGTATGCGTGTGTACTTACTCTAGTTGTATTGCGGGAGTGAACATGCTCGTTATTTCCCGCCTCCTATATGTGTAGGTGTTATATGTATCGTTGGAATGGCTGTGGATGTGTGTGTAGTCTGTATTTTTAGCCAATTGGCGACATCGGAAACGAAGGGTTAGGGTGGATCTGTATGGTACCATTCTCACTATAGACGGTACCGTCTCGCCCGAAGGCTTAGGTAGCCATCAGCTTAGGTGAACCATATGATACCCATCTCGCCTTGTACCATTTTTGCCAACCCCAGATGGGACGTCACAACGTCGTCCACTTATTCCAGGTACCTATTTACAGCTAGGTGAACTGAGGCTAACACATGAAAGGAGACAAGCCCAATTTGTCTCCGCCCGGCCGGGGATTGAACCCCCGACCCCTCGTGTGTGAGACGAGAGCTCTACCTACTAGGCTACGGGCTGTATGTGTGTGTGTGTGTGTGTGTGTGTGTGTGTGTGTGTCCCCCCCCCCCCCCTCTCTCTCTCTCTCTCTGTTTAGAATATCACTGAGTTTCGTCTTATTCCTTCATGATACTGGTAACATTATCCTCATTTCCTCAACGAGTGTTACTAAGCTTACATCTTATTATCCAGGGTTCAAGTTCATATTTATTAATGGGTGACCTCATTCGCTGTACAGTAACCCACATAAGTTCCGTTCCTCTCCGTGATCTTATACATGGATATATAATACGCATGATTGAATTACGAGAGTAGTTTCTTATGCAGTGGTTAACTCATCTGGCTAGTCGACTGATAAACAAAAGAAACCACACTCGCAAGTTATTCATATTAATTTTAGTTTCATACATAACATCACGACGAGGACCGGAACTTATGTGGGCGACTGTACATTACATGATTGTACACTGTGCATTATTCTCCGTAAGGGGGGTGACCTGCTTTTGTTCTCTCTTTCTCTGGCTTGTATCCATTCGGCCCCATTCACCCTACTGTTTTAAGACATTTATCCCCATCCAGGTGTCGATTTGTTCCTGGCGAGCGATAGCGAGCCAGCATTGTATGGAGAAATCCGGTTTCGCCGGAGAAACTTTTCTATCGAAAAATGTACAAATTTAGCCTGCTGTCAATTTTTTTTAAAACCATATGGAAAAAATCGACACCTGAATGGGGATAAACGTCTTAATACAGTAGGCTGAATGGGGCCGAATGGATACAACCCAGAGAGGGAGGGAGAGAGAGAAAAACAAATACGAGGTAGGCCCTCTTAAAGAAAACAGAAGCAAGCGTTTCAAAAATAAAAAAACACTCTGCTTACCAAATAATAAAAAACTCTGCTTACCAAAATAACTCTACAATAAAAAACCCTGC
The DNA here is from genome assembly GCA_032716605.1 of Paralithodes platypus. NCBI lineage: Eukaryota > Metazoa > Arthropoda > Malacostraca > Decapoda > Lithodidae > Paralithodes > Paralithodes platypus. The sequence continues at coordinate 66,656,683 of CM064578.1, read as the reverse complement.
TTACCAAAATAACTCCATAATAAAAAACTCTGCTTACCAAAATAACTCTACAATAAAAAACTCTGCTTACCAAAATAACTCCATAATAAAAAACTCTGCTTACCAAAATAACTCCATAATAAAAATACTCTGCTTACCAAAATAACTCCATACCGGTAATAAAAAACTCTGCTTACCAAAATAACTCCATAACAAAAAACTCTGCTTACCAAAATAACTCCATAATAAAAAACTCTGCTTACCAAAATAACTCCATAATAAAAAAAACTCTGCTTACCAAAATGATTCCATAATAAAAAACTCTGCTTACCGAAATAACTCCATAATAAAAAACTCTGCTTACCAAAATAACTCCATAATAAAAAACTCTGCTTACCAAAATAACTTCATAATAAAAAAAACTCTGCTTACCAAAATGATTCCATAATCAAAACTCTGCTTACCAAAATAGCTCCATAATAGCCTTCGTTTGATTTCTCTATTTTGCTCTGGGTGTGCTCTGTTTACTATAGGTAGCGCCAACGAACTTGACAAGAATCTCAATCCCTGACCCCTTTGTAACTCAAAAGGACCTTGAGCAAACTGGCTGTAAATATTCACAACTATTACCTGGTGAACTCTTCCCAAAATGATAGGAATTTCAGCCTAATTGCTTTCATTCATTTTGAGTTGTAAGAAGTTAAGGGGTCCAGATTATTGTCAAGTTGGTTGGCGTTACTTACACTATAGTCTGTTTATCTTAAGTAGGCCAAACATCGTGACAAGGGCTAGAGCAAATGGGGTGGAAATGTTCACAGCTATTCCTTGGCTGACCCTTCCTAAATGGTAGAAATATTAGCTTGATTACTCTAGTGGTTTCTGAGTTATGAGAGGTTAGAGAGGTTAATATGTCTGCCCAACCTAGAATGAACGGACTATAGCATCTACAGCCGGTATCACACGAGAGCTTTTATAGTCAACATTAGATGGTCAACATTTTTATGGCAACATTTCTGCAATATTTTACACTGGTATCGGAAACTAGACTGATGGTAGATGAATTAAGGTAACCGAAACACTTAAAATATTGACCTCCTAAGCTGCCAGACCAGTGTTGAGGATAAATGTTGAGGGAAAAAGCGTTCGTGTGATACCGGCTTTAATAAGCTACCACAAATGCCTAACCATCCTCAACAATAAACCCTCCTCCAAGGACCCACCACGTTATAAAAGATCCCTATACACACACAGGCCTGGTAATCCCACCACCCACCACCTCAAGGACCCACCCCACGTGCCCTACACAACCTCTAAGCACCTTACACACAGGCCTGGTAATCCCACCACCCTCACTAATTCCCCTAAACTACCTCTACTTAAACCCATACAAACTACCGCACGAGATACTCTTCCGTAAACCCGCCATGGACAACTCCAGACATATTGCAACTATTGAAATGCTGGGTGCGAAGGGAATTTAACCCTCCCGAAAATCCCCAGTCCTGCCCCGTGGCCTGGCGCGGTTTCGAACCCTGGTTAGTAGCCTCAGTAGGTCTAGCCAAGGTCTATATACAAGGATCTACCAAACTCGCGCGCTACCGACTGTACTACCACGGACGTATGTACGGTCGCGCTAATAAGTCATGTCCCAGCTGTCACTACGTTTGGCTTGCTCTGTGCTGTATTGATGTCTGTCAGATGTTGAATAGGAGATGGCCGGTTCTCCTCGGCCCCCCCCTTCTCCCTCATGTTTAGCATATTATTAGCTTTGAGATTTTCAGACGTTCGTTCCGTTAGTTTGGTGATTTTGAGACCTTTCGCCTCATTTTTTTTTTCAATATGAAGACCTATCGTGCCATTTGGGTGTCGAATATTTCCTGGCGAGGGATGGCGTGCCTGTAATTTTAGAAGGAGCCGGCCTTCGGCCGGGACATAAATTTATCTTGAAGGGGGGTCTAGGGGGTGTTTCTTTAAGGGGAGGTTTCCACTTGAGGGATTTTTTTTCTAACTTCCTTCTCCCTCATGTTTAGCCCCATTGTTTTTGAGATATTAAGACGTTTGCCTCATTAGTGTGACGATTTTAAGAACTTTCGCCCCATTTATGTCACTTTTAAGACCTTTCGTGCCATTTAGGTGTCGATTTTTTCCTGGCGAGCGATAGCGACCCTGTAATTTAAGAGGAACCGGCCTTCGGCCGGGAAATTTTTCTACCGAAAAATGTACAAATTTATCTTGAAAGGGGGTCAAGGGGGTGTAGTCTTAAGCTTGAAGGATATCTAGGGACCAAACTAAAAACCTCCCCTTAATGATAGAGATAAGATAAAGGTGGGGTGAAATACACTGTCCTGATCGTGTATTGGGGGTAGCTCGGTATAACCCCCCTCCCTGCCCCCCTCCCTCCCTCCCTCCCTATACAGACTATCATGGCTTAAAGTCCCCCCCAGCCCCCTAAGGCTGTAAACCATCGCTACAACTCCCGTAATGGTTGCTACTACTAGAGTGTTTAACGACCAAAGGGGTATAATGGGTTGTGTGTGTGTGTGTGTGC
>CM064578.1:66624156-66651656 GCA_032716605.1 Paralithodes platypus | reverse complement strand
ATGTCTGTCTATTTATCTATCTATCTATCTATATGTCTCTCTGTTTATCTATCTATCTATCTACTGTATTACACATACTATTTATCTGTATATATATCGATCAATTGCCGGACACCTTACTACCCCTTTATGAGGGTGGCCACACATAAAATACCCTCAAGCGGACCTATACCCCGTGAGAAGGACAACCCGTGCCAGTTTACTGAAGGACTTACAGGATTAACCACTCAACTTAAGGGGAGGTTTTTAGTGTGTTTCCTAGACTTCCATCAATCTTGAAATTACACCCCCTAGACCCCCTTTCAAGATAAATTTGTACATTTTTCGGTAGAAAAATGTCCCGGCCCAAGGCCGGTTCCTCTTAAATTACAGGCTAGCTATCGCTCGCCAGGAAAAAATCGACACCTAAATGGCACGAAAGGTCTTAAAAGTGACATAAATGGGGCGAAAGTTCTTAAAATTGTCTAACTAATGGGGCAAACGTCTTAAAATCTCAAAAACAATGGGGCTAAACATGAGGGAGAAGGAAGTTAGAAAAAAAATCCCTCAAGTGGAAACCTCCCCTTAAGATCCGACCGACTCCGAGGCCTTCTATGTATCTTGTTAGCACTATTGTTCTACAGTGGTGAGCGGCTAGTCCATCCACTAACCAGCTTCATCCAAGGGTAGGCAATACGAATTTGTGTTAAGTTTACACCCCTGAGACAGTCTGCCCACCAAAGGCTGACGAGTCTCATCCACCCAGATTTATATAAGGTTGTCTCCCCTAGATGGGTTACCGACCAAGGCTAACGAGTCCGATCTACCCGAATATATATATATACATATATACATAATTATATACATATATATATATATATATACATATATATATATACAGTATATATATATATATATATATATATATATATATACAGTACATATATACTATATATATATATATATATATTTTTTTTTTTTTTAGTTTCCTACGTGGACTTCCGCATTATTCGGTAGAAGAATGACCCAGCTTAAGCTGGGAAACCGGCTTTTAGCCGGATTTTTTTTTCACTGACAAATGTACAAATTCAGCTTGAAGGAAAACTTAGGTGAATGGAGGGGGGGGGGGGGATGCATTTAGCTTGAAGATAATCTAGGAAGGCGGCTGTTATATTATTATTAGCTAAGGAACAAGCTTAAAATAATTGCTCGGAAATTGTCACGCAACGAAACATTCACACATACACACACACACACACACGCACCCCCCCCCCCCCCCCCCCCCACATACACACACGTACACAAAACGATAATCCCCCAAATATGTCGGAACAGAAAAAGGAAAAGACAAAAATGGTTGAACGAAGCACGAAGCCTAAATGTGAGATTGGCTGACTGAGGACGGAGCAATGAGCGAGCCCACAATGAAAAGTGCAATTGTGGATGATTTAGAGGTGATAGGTGGAGAAGGGAGCGTGTGGAGCTGATGATAGTGTGGGGGGGAAGGGGGAGGTGATGGAGATAGGGAGGGGGAGGGGAGAGGGGGGGGGTGAGGGGATGTGAAGGGGAAGGAGAGTGGGTGATGGTGTAAGGGGAGGAGGAGAAGAGGTGATAATGGTGGAGAAGAGAGGAGAGTGAGGAGAGTGATGGGGGTGTAACGGAGGGGGGAGGAGGTGGAGAAGAGAGATGGAGGGAGAGAGGTATGAAGGGGAAGGAGCTGTGGATAAGGAGGAGAACGGGTGGAGGGGAGGGAGGTGGAGAAGAGGTGATGATAGAGGAGATGAGAGAAGAGGGAGAGGGAGTGATAGATGTGTGAGAGGGGGGACGTGGAGGAGGAGGAGGAGAGGTTGATTGGTGGAGGATGATGGAGGGAGAGAAGAGAGGAAGGAGGGGGAATGATGGAGGTGGAGAAGAGGGGATAATAGGTGATAATAGGCTGGTTGGGGAGGAGGGGTGGAGAGGGGAAGAAGAGAGGAGAGTGAAGGAGGTGATAATAGGTTGGTTGGGAGGAGGGGTGGAGAGGGGAAGAAGAGAGGAGAGTGAAGGAGGTGATAATAGGTGATGATAGACTAACTGAGGGAAGGGAAGGATGATGGAAGGACAAGGATAATGTGTGGGGTTGAAATGCGAGGATGAAAGACGGTGTGCATGATGAAGATGGGAGAATGGAGTCAGTAGTAAAATACAAAGGAATACAAAGGAATACATAAGAATAAAAAGGAATACAAATGAATACAAATGAATACAAAGGAATACAAAGGAATATAAAGGAATACAAAGAAATACAAAGTATACAAAGAAATACAAAGTATACAAAGGAATAGAAAGGAATACAAAGGAATAGGAATACAAAGGAATAGAAAGGAATACAAAGGAATACAACAGAATACAAAGGAATACAACAGAATACAAAGGAATACAAAAGAATGCAAAGGAATAAAAATGAATACAAAAGGAACACAAAGGAATACACAGGAATACAAAGAAATACAAAAGAATACAAAGGAATACAAAGGAATACAAAGAAATACAAAAGGACTTAGAAACTGCAACAAACCTATTGGTCCTTACGGGGCAGTTTGGATATCTACACTGCTAAGCTACTAACTAACTATAGGTAAAGAAAAGGATAGCAAAGCAGAAGGCTCCTCCCCCACCCACCACTCCCTCCAGCTTACTCTTGACGTGGACACAGTTGGACAAATGTACCAAGCAGTATATATAGAAAACTTGACATGGAATTTCGGATAGGTTAGGACCAAAGGTGATACATCGGTAGTCTAGGCTCATTCTACATCTAAGATCTGGAAAAAAGTCATGAGCAAAATGGTATACTGAAACTTGATTAAGGGAAGGTTTTTAGTTGATTCCCTAGACTTCCATCAAGCTTAAAATGACTCCCTCTTGACCCCCTTTCAAGATAAATTTGTACATTTTTCGGTAGAAAAATGTCCCGGCCGAAGGCCGGTTTCCCTTAAATTACAGGCTCGCTATCGCTCGCCAGGAAAAAATCGACACCTAAATGGCACGAAAGGTCTTAAAATTGACAGAAAGTTTTTAAAATCGTCAAAATAATGGGGCAAACGTCTTAAAATTAGAAAAGCAATGGGGCTAAACATGAGGGAGAAAGGAGTCAAGAAAAAAAATCCCTCAAGTGGAAATCTCCCCTTAATATGGCAATCAGTGATACTGTTTCACTACGACTGGGAGTTATTCTGAAAGAAATGTTGCTAAAAAAACTAATGGGGCGAACGTCTTCAAATATCAAAAGCAATGGGGCTAACTAAACATGAGGGAGAAAGGGGTCCAGAAAAAAAATCCCTCAGGTGGAAATCTCCCCTTCCTGATGTGATGTAAGCCAAGACGGAGAATTATGAATTTGGGTGAGACAGGGTTCGTGGAGAGTAGAAGATGGATGAGTGATATGAATGATGGGCGATATGAATGATGCTTAAGGGGAGATCTCCACTTGAGGGATTTTTTTTCTTGACTCCTTTCTCCCTCATGTTTAGCCCCATTGCTTTTGATATTATAAAACGTTTGCCCCATTTGTTTAGCGATTTTAAGAACTTTCACCCCATATTAAGACCTTTCGTGCAATTCAGGTGTCTATTTTATCCTGGCGAGCGATAGCGAGCCTGTAATTTAAGAGGAACCGGCCTTCATCTACCGAAAAATGTACAAATTTATCTTGAAAGGGACTCAAGGGGGTGTAATTTTAAGGTTGATGGAGGTCTAGGGAACAAACTAAATACCTCCCCTTAAGTGATGAATGGGTGATAGAAAAAGATCGATGAGTGATATGTGGTCGTACAAGTCGATGAGGAGAAGGATTATATATATATATATATATATATATATATATATATATATATATATATATATATATATATATATATATATATATATATATATATATGTATATATTATAATAGAAGATTTTGTTCAGCTAAAATGTTGGCCGACTGTATGTTAGAATAAAAACATCTGGACACACAGACATTGAAGCAGATTAAGTCATAGGAGGAGGGAAAGATAGATAGATTGAGGAAGAGAGTTCCAGTGTTTACGTATTGAGTGGAAGGAAGAGTCTAGGACAAAATTATGATTAGTTGAAAATTATGAATAAATATTAACCCTTTCTGTACCGGCGACGTCTATTTCATGTTATTTTAACTATATTTAGAGGATGTTGTGCAGTTTAGGAAGGACCTGTGGCAGTGAAAAGGGTTAAGGGGGAACGGTTAACTTTTCGGGCCATTTTTGCATGTATTCATTATTTTTCTAGTTTCCTCCCTAGACCTCCATAAAAAAAAAAAAAAAAAAAAAAAAAACATCCATTAGATCCCCCTTCTAGATTAATTTGTACATTTTTCGGCTGAAAAATGTCCCGGTCGCAGGCCGGTTCTTCCAACATTACGGGCTCACTATCGTTCGCCAGGAAAAAAATCGACACCTAAATAGCACGAAAGGCCTAAATATTGACGAAGAAATGGGGCGAAAGGTCTTAAAATCGACTAACTATTGGGGCAAACATCTTAGCATCTGAAAAATAATGGGGCTAAACATGAGGGAGAAAGTGGTCCAGAAAACCAGCCCAGTGAGATAGTTCAAAGCCTGTTAAGGGGAGGTATTTAGTTGGTTCCCTAGACCTCCATCAAGCTTAAAATTACACCCCCTTGAGTCCCTTTCAAGATAAATTTGTACATTTTTCGGTAGAAAAATGTCCCGGCCGAAGGCCAGTTCCTCTTAAATTACAGGCTCGCTATCGCTCGCCAGGATAACATTGACACCTGAATTGCACGAAAGGTCTTAATATGGGGTGAAAGTTCTTAAAATCGCTAAACTAATGGGGCAAACGTTTTATAATACCAAAAGCAATGGGGCTAAACATGAGGGAGAAAGGGGTCCAGAAAAAAATCCCTCAAGTGGAGATCTCCCCTTGCTGGAGGCCCTCTTGAAAGTGAATATCATCGTCTAATTGTTGCCAGAATATTACTATAAAGACGTTGCCGGTACACAAGGGGTTAAGGGGGGGTCATCGTTTTATTTTGTTGTATCTTTCTCTCCTTTTCTCTCTTTCTCTGGCTTGTATCCACTCGGCCCCATTCAACCAACTGTTTTAAGACGTTTATCCCCATCCAGGTGTCGATGCGATAGCGAGCCAGCATTGTATGGAGAAATCCGGCTTCGCCGGAGAAATTTTTCTATCGAAAAATGTACAAATTTAGCTTGCTGTCAAAACAAAAATACATATATGCTGGCTCGCTGCCGCTCGCCAGGAAAATATTGACATCTGGATGGGGATAAACGTCTTAAAACAGTAGGCTGAATGGGGCCGAATGGATACAAACCAAAGAGAGAGGGAGAGAAATATAAAAAAGCGAGGTGGGCTCCCTTAAAAATGATTACCAGTAGTGATGAAGAGAAGAAGTGATGAGTGATGAGTGATGACAAGGGACAATGAGTGATGAGTAGTGATGAAGCAAATATTGTTATAGAGGTGAAGAAACGCGAAAAGTGAAGAGAGAGAGAGAGAGAGAGAGAGAGAGAGAGAGAGAGAGAGAGAGTGTGAAGGCGTAAGTGATGATGATGAATGGTGATGGGTGATGATGGACTATGCAAACATGATGATGCTGACGATGCATGATGTATGTACACTCGCTCCAAAAAGTATCTGCACCCCCTACCCTGATAACCTGGTGTGTACAGCTTGGTAGGGTTGGCATATCTACCTGTAGCTATATCCATCTATACTACTATCTACCTATACTACCTAAGACCTACTATCTACCTATACTACCTATAAGACCTACTATCTACCTATACTACCTATAAGACCTACTATCTACCTATACTACCTATAAGACCTACTATCTACCTATACTACCTAAGACCTACTATCTACCTATACTACCTAAGACCTACTATCTACCTATACTACCTATAAGACCTACTATCTACCTATACTACCTATAAGACCTACTATCTACCTATACTACCTAAGACCTACTATCTACCTATACTACCTATAAGACCTACTATCTACCTATACTACCTAAGACCTACTATCTACCTATAAGACCTACTATCTACCTATACTACCTAAGACCTACTATCTACCTATACTACCTATAAGACCTACTATCTACCTATACTACCTAAGACCTACTATCTACCTATACTACCTAAGACCTACTATCTACCTATACTACCTAAGACCTACTATCTACCTATACTACCTAAGACCTACTATCTACCTATACTACCTATAAGACCTACTATCTACCTATACTACCTAAGACCTACTATCTACCTATACTACCTAAGACCTACTATCTACCTATACTACCTAAGACCTACTATCTACCTATACTACCTAAGACCTACTATCTACCTATAAGACCTACTATCTACCTATAAGACCTACTATCTACCTATACTACCTAAGACCTACTATCTACCTATACTACCTATAAGACCTACTATCTACCTATACTACCTAAGACCTACTATCTACCTATACTACCTATAAGACCTACTATCTACCTATACTACCTAAGACCTACTATCTACCTATACTACCTAAGACCTACTATCTACCTATACTACCTATACCTATAGTACCTATAAGACCTACTATCTACCTATACTACCTATAAGACCTACTATCTACCTATACTACCTATAAGACCTACTATCTACCTATACTACCTATAAGACCTACTATCTACCTATACTACCTATAAGACCTACTATCTACCTATACTACCTATAAGACCTACTATCTACCTATACTACCTATAAGACCTACTATCTACCTATACTACCTAAGACCTACTATCTACCTATACTACCTATAAGACCTACTATCTACCTATACTACCTAAGACCTACTATCTACCTATACTACCTAAGACCTACTATCTACCTATACTACCTAAGACCTACTATCTACCTATACTACCTAAGACCTACTATCTACCTATACTACCTAAGACCTACTATCTACCTATAAGACCTACTATCTACCTATACTACCTATAAGACCTACTATCTACCTATAAGACCTACTATCTACCTATACTACCTAAGACCTACTATCTACCTATACTACCTATAAGACCTACTATCTACCTATAAGACCTACTATCTACCTATACTACCTAAGACCTACTATCTACCTATACTACCTATAAGACCTACTATCTACCTATACTACCTATAAGACCTACTATCTACCTATACTACCTAAGACCTACTATCTACCTATACTACCTATAAGACCTACTATCTACCTATACTACCTAAGACCTACTATCTACCTATACTACCTAAGACCTACTACCTACCTATACTACCTATAAGACCTACTATCTACCTATACTACCTATAAGACCTACTATCTACCTATACTACCTAAGACCTACTATCTACCTATACTACCTAAGACCTACTATCTACCTATACTACCTATAAGACCTACTATCTACCTATACTACCTATAAGACCTACTATCTACCTATACTACCTAAGACCTACTATCTACCTATACTACCTAAGACCTACTATCTACCTATACTACCTATAAGACCTACTATCTACCTATACTACCTATAAGACCTACTATCTACCTATACTACCTAAGACCTACTACCTACCTATACTACCTATAAGACCTACTATCTACCTATACTACCTATAAGACCTACTATCTACCTATACTACCTATAAGACCTACTATCTACCTATAAGACCTACTATCTACCTATAAGACCTACTATCTACCTATACTACCTAAGACCTACTACCTACCTATACTACCTATAAGACCTACTATCTACCTATACTACCTATAAGACCTACTATCTACCTATACTACCTATAAGACCTACTATCTACCTATACTACCAAGCTGTACACACCAGATTATCAGGGTAGGGGTGCAGATACTTCTTGGACCGACTGTAGATACATCTATGTATGTATGCATGTATTTATGTATGTTTTTTGTTTTGTCTATTTGAGTGAGGGAGACAAAAGGCAGAACTGCCTGTAGCGAGTGCCTCCCCCAGAGTTGAAAGAGTGACAGGATCAAAATCAAGGGAAGGTCGAGCCAAAATGTCTGGACACACGGAGTTTGAAGCAGTTTAAGTCATAAGAAGACGGAAAGACTGATTCTGGGAGAGAGTTCCAGAGCTCAGCAGTTGAATAGAAGAAAGACTGAGAATAAAGTTTCACTCTTGTTTTGAAGAGTTGTACAGAGTAGGGGTGGGATTGTGTTGCAAGACGGGTGCTACGTACCCTACGTAGAGTATATTATCCTCAACATGCAACATAAAACAACATTGCATATACAATAGGTAACGGGATAATATAATGATGTATTTAATTGTATTTTTTTTAACAGATTTATACGCATACAATTCACCACTTGCGAGTTTCGTTCTATAAGGAAGTTGGAGCTGTAGACATCGATATTTAGCAGAATTACCAGCTATAATACGGTTGTAGTTCATTTAGAAACACATCCAATCCAATTCAACATACTCTTCAGCCATCAAAAACCCTACACTAATATTGCATTTCTGTTGGCTACCGATGTCTGCAGCTCCAACTTCCTTATAGCCTGAAACTCGCAAGTGGTCAATTGCATCACTTCAAAACTTTTCTGGTGACCTTTATCAACAAATCCGATCCTTTGCATTCTGAATTAAATAGAAGATATTGAATCCGACGAAGTTATATGGCCATCTCGGTGTATGATCTCATTTCGAACTAATCTTTCATGAACCTTCTGATTCACTTACGGGAACATGGGCGGATTTTTTAGACTCCCTTCTCCCTCATGTTTAGCCCCATTAGTTTTCAGATGATAAGATTTTTGCCCCATTAGTTAGTCAATTTAAAGACCTTCCGCCCCATTGCTTCGTCAATATTGAGACCTTTCGTGCTACTTAACCCTTTCAAGATCCAAGACGCATTTCTTTTTCTGTTTTCTGGTAGTTGTCAAACGATTTTGTTGAGATTAGGCAGGGTATATGGAAGTCAGAGGGTTGATTGAGATAGTCTTTACCCTTATAATACCCACAGATCCTTCCTAAGCTGCATACAATCGTCTAATGACAGCCAAAATAAACTGCTAAAACGCGTCAGAACTTCAAGGGGTTAAGTAGCTTTCTTCCCCACACTCGTTCTTCTGGACCACATAATCCTTCATGTTTAACCTCAAGATTTTTGCCCCATTAGTTAGTCAATATAAAGACCTTTCGCCCCATTTCTTCGTCAATATTTAGACCTTTCGTGCTATTTAGGTGTCGATTTTGTCCCTGGCGAACGATAGTGAGCCTGTAATGTTGAAAGAACCGGCCTTCGGCCGGGAGATTTTTCTACCGAAAAATGTACAAATTAATCTAGAAGGGGGATGCAATGGATGTTTTGTTAACATTTGATGGAGGTCTAAGGAGGAAACTAGACAAATCACGAATACATGCAAAAATCGCCCCAAAAGTGAACCATCTCCCCTTAAGAATGTGGTTAAGGGGAGGGCCTCGCGTGAGGGGTACTGAACGGCGGGGAAAAGGAAAATGTGTTGAGGGTGGTGGTGGTGGGGGGGGGGGTTAGGGGGGTGCTCTGTGGTGCAATAAAGATGTGTGGTACGATAAGAAGATAGGGAAAGGTGTGTGTGTGTGTGTGTGTGAGAGAGAGAGAGAGAGAGAGAGAGAGAGAGAGAGAGAGAGATAGAGAGAGAGAGAGAGAGAGTGTGTGTGTGTGTGTGTGTGTGTGAGAGAGAGAGAGAGTATAAAGTAATAATAGAGATGTGTTGTACGATAAAGTGATGGCCACATAATACGTGACACACAGCTCACCTCATCAACACTAAACGCCTCACGAACCAACATGATCACATATTTATCACCCCATATAATATAATAGCTTTAAGGGGAGGTCTCCACTTGAGGGATTGGTTTCTGGACCCCTTTCTCCCTCATGTTTAGCCCCATTGCTTTTCTAATTTTAAGACGTTCGCCCCATTATTTTGACGATTTTAAGAACTTTCGACCTATTTCTGTCAATTTTAAGACCTTTCGTGCCATTCAGGTGTCGATTTTATCCTGGCGAGCGATAGCGAGCCTGTAATTTAAGAGGGACCGGCCTTCGGCCGGGACATTTTTCTACCGAAAAATGTACAAATTTATCTTGAAAGGGACTCAAGGGGGTGTAATTTCAAGCTTGATGGAGGTCTAGGGAACAAACTAAATACCTCCCCTTAAATAACGTCAGTAAAGTGTTCAAAGTATATTTTTCTTAAGGGGAGGTTTTTAGTTTGGTCCCTAGATATCCATCAAGCTTAAGATTACACCCCGTTGAGAGCCCCTTTCAAGATAAATTTGTACATTTTTCGGTAGAAAAATGTCCCGGCTGAATGCCGGTTCCTCTTAAATTTCAGGCTCGCTATCGCTCGCCAGTATAAAATCGACACCTAAATGGCACGAAAGGTCTTAAAATTGACAGAAATGGGTTGAAAGTTCTTAAAATCGACAAAATAATGGGGCGAACGTCTTAACATTAGGAAAACAATGGGGCTAAACATGAGGGAGAAAGGAGTCAAGACAAAAATCCCTCAAGTGGATATCTCCCCTAAAGCCGGTATCACACGAGAGCTTTTATACTCAACATTCGATAATTAAAAAAATTCTGGCAACATTTCTGGAATATTTTGCACTGGTGTCGGAAACTAGATTGATGGTAGATGCATTTAAGCAACCAAAATATTGTATATGTTGACCACATAAGCTGCCAGACCAGTGTTGAGGATAAATGTTGAGGGAAAAAGCGCTCGTGTGATACCGGCTTAAGAGGAGGTATTTAGTGTGTTCCCTAGACCTCCATCAAGCTTAAAATTACACCCCCTTGAGTCCCTTTCAAGATAAATTTGTACATTTTTCGGTAGAAAAATGTCCCGGCCGAAGGCCGGTTCCTCTTAAATTACAGGCTCGCTGTCGCTCGCCAGGATAAAATCGACACCTGAATTGCACGAAAGGTCTTAATATGGGGTGAAAGTTCTTAAAATCGCTAAACTAATGGGGCAAACGTTTTATAATATCAAAAGCAATGGGGCTAAACATGAGGGAGAAAGAGGTCAAGAAAAAAAATCCCTCAAGTGGAGATCTCCCCTTAAGACGTTACTCTCTTTTCCCCAGATATACGAAAGATCACTTATAACTGTGTTATGTTACTAACCCATCTGTCCCCTACTAACTTCCTAATCCTGCCACGGACATTAGTTCCAGGGCAGTAGTTCCCTTTCCAATTTTCCCTTACCCAATCATAGCCACTGTTTGGACACTTGATCCTCAGTGTTTTGGAGGACAAGCAGCCTAGAAGGGTCACTAGACCTGTTGTTGCTTGGTTTCCTGTGTACCTTTGTACTCTCTCTCTCTCTCTCTCTCTCTCACTCTCACTCCCTGTCTCTCTCTCTCTCTCTCTCTCTCACCCCCCCTCTCTCTCTCTCATTCTTTCTCTCTCTCTCTCTTTCTCTCTCTCTCTCTCTCTCTCTCTCTCTCTCTCTCTCTCTCTCTCTCTCTCTCTCTCACCGTCATCAACATCATTACGTTTATCTACCATGAATCAGCAGATTGTCTCCCTGGAACTCTTTCTTAAGGGGGGTCACCTGCTGTTTTTATATCCGTTTCTCTGGCTTGTATCCATTTGGCCCCATTCAGCCTACTGTTTTAAGACGTTTATCCCCATCCAGGTGTCAATTTTTTACTGGTGAGCGGTAGCGAGCCAGCATATTTTTAAAATGTTTTGACAGCAGGCTAAATTTGTACATTTTTCGATAGAAAAATGTCTCCGGCGAAACCTGATTTCTTCATATAATGCTGGCTCGCTATCGCTCGCCAGGAAGAAATCGACACCTAGATGGGGCTAAATAGTTGGCTGAATGGGGCAGAATGGATACAAGCCAGAGAAAGAGAGAACAGGAGAGAAATAAAAGAAAAACAGGTCACTCCCCTTAAGGGGAGGTATTTAGTTTGTTCCCTAGACCTCCATCAAGCTTAAAATTACACCCCCTTGAGTCCCTTTCAAGATAAATTTGTACATTTTTCGGTAGAAAAATGTCCCGGCCGAAGGTCGGTTCCTCTTAAATTACAGGCTCGCTATCGCTCGCCAGGATAAAATTGACACCTGAATGGCACGAAAGGTCTTAACATGGGGAGAAAGTTCTTAAAATCGCTAAACTAATGGGGCAAACGTTTTATAATATCAAAAGCAATGGGGCTAAACATGAGGGAGAAAGGGGTCAAGAAAAAAATCCCTCAAGTGGAGATCTCCCCTTAACACACAGTAGGTCGAGGCCAGAGATGAAATGCTCTACAGATCCAGGTGTCCTTGTTGCTTACCTACTGCACTGCAACCCTACTGCACTGCAACCCTACTGCACTGCAACCCTACTGTACTGCAACCCTACTGCACTGCAACCCTACTGCACTGCAACCCTACTGTACTGCAACCCTACTGCACTGCAACCCTACTGCACTGCAACCCTACTGCACTGCAACCCTACTGCACTGCAACCCTACTGCACTGCAACCCTATTATCCCTTGCCTTTGTTTCACTTTTTGTTCTGAATCGACCCACTAAGCCGTCGTCATAGTAACAATATCGAGAATTTTCGATTTCTTTTTCTATGTGAGTGAGGGAGACAAAAGGCAAAACTGCCTGCGACGAGTGCCTCCCTTAGAGCTGAAGAGTGACAGGGCCAAAATAACAAAATGTTCGAGCCAATATGCCTGGACATACGGAGTTTGAAGTAATTTAAGTTATAGGATGTTTATATTTCAAAGAATATCGATTATCTTGACTATATCTTGTTTGCAGTTCATTATCGATAATTCTGTTTGGTGGTTTAGATTCTTATGTTCTGGGTGTGGTGTCCCGAGTTCGAATCCCGGGAGGACCATATGCTTTCATTAGTTTATTCCTGTGTTGGTGGTGTAATGGTTTAGATGCTTATGTTCTGGGTGTGGTGTCCTGAGTTCGAATCCCGGGAGGACCATATAATTATGCTTTCAATAGTTTATTCCTGTGTTGGTGGAGTAATGGTTTAGATGCTTATGTTCTGGGTGTAGTGTCCCGAGTTCGAATCCCGGGAAGACCATATATGCTTTCATTAGTTTATTCCTGTGTTGGTGGTGTAATGGTTTAGATGCTTATGTTCTGGGTGTGGTGTCCCGAGTTCGAATCCCGGGAGGACCATATGCTTTCATTAGTTTATTCAAGTGCATTGGGGTTTGTAATGGTTTAGATGCTTATGTTCTGGGTGTGGTGTCCAGAGTTCGAATCCCGGGAGGACCATATGCTTTCAATAGTTTATTCCTGTGTTGCTGGAGTAATGGTTTAGATGCTTATGTTCTGGGTGTGGTGTCCCGAGTTCGAATCCCAGGAGGACCATATGCTTTTATTAGTTTATTCCTTTGTTGGTGGAGTAATGGTTTAGATGCTTATGTTCTGGGTGTAGTGTCCCGAGTTCGAATCCCGGGAGGACCATATGCTTTCATTAGTTTATTCCTCTGTTGGTGGTGCAATGGTTTAGATGCTTATGTTCTGGGTGTAGTGTCCCGAGTTCGAATCCCGGGAGGACCATATGCTTTCATTAGTTTATTCCTGTGTTGGTGGTGTAATGGTTTAGATGCTTATGTTCTGGGTGTGGTGTCCAGAGTTCGAATCCCGGGAGGACCATATATGCTTTTATTAGTTTATTCAAGTGCATTGGGGTTTGTAATGGTTTAGATGCTTATGTTCTGGGTGTGGTGTCCAGAGTTCGAATCCCGGGAGGACCATATATGCTTTTATTAGTTTATTCAAGTGCATTGGGGTTTGTAGTGGATGATTAATGTTACTTATTAGCTTTCTTAACCCTTTTAGTACCGGTGCCGTCATTTTAACTTTAGTCAGGCTACTATTAAACGGCTTTATTCAGTTTAAAAAGGGCC
Source organism: Paralithodes platypus (assembly GCA_032716605.1). Classification (NCBI taxonomy): domain Eukaryota; kingdom Metazoa; phylum Arthropoda; class Malacostraca; order Decapoda; family Lithodidae; genus Paralithodes; species Paralithodes platypus. The sequence goes on along the minus strand of CM064578.1, from coordinate 66,637,676 downwards.
TCCATCCATTAACAGGCTTTGAACTATCTCCCTTATCCTCTTTACTACCACAGATCCTTCTTTAACTGCACAAAATCGTCTACATATAGCTAGAACAATATCATAAAGACGTCGCTGATATAGAGAGGGCTCGTTCTCGCTCGCCAGGAAACAATCGACACCTAAATGGCACGAACAGTCAGTCAGGAACAAAAATTACCATAAAAAAACACGAATTTCTCCACCACCGCCCGGATCAAGGCAACTACCATAGGAATCTAGAATTAAAAAAAAAAAAAAAAAAAAAAAAATATATATATATATATACAGTATATAAGAAAAAAGGGAAAACAAAGAAAAAAACACAGGAAAAAATAGCAAAGAAAGTAAATAAACAGGAAAAGTAAAAGAAAAATATACTAAAAAAAAGTATATAAAAAAAGGGAAAACAAAGAAAAAAAAATGAAAAAATAGTAAAGAAAATTAGAAAAAACAGGAAAAGTAAAAGAAAACGACACTAAAAACATAAAGCAACACAAAATATCCGGAACAAAAAAATACACCATACAAACACTAATTTCCCACCCACCGTCGCCGCCGCCGCCCAGATCAAGGCTGCTGCCATAGGAGTCTTCAATTAACACTCGGTACTTACAGCAAAACACACTAAAACAGTAAGAAAAGAGAGAAGTAAAAAATGAAAAAAAGTAAACAAAAAAGTGATAATAAAAAAATAAATGATACAAACTAAAAAATCAATCAGGAAAAGTACAATAAAAACCCTAATATTCCACCCCCCACCCGGATCAAGGGCTCTGTCATAGGCGTCTATAATTAACACTCGGTACTTACAACTACAAAAATAAAAAATAAAAAAAAATAATAAAAAGAAAGAAAAGTGAAAAGTCAAACAAAGTAAAAAATAAGAACAACAAAATAGAAATCAATAAAATAAAAAAATAAAAAGCAAAAGTAGGAAAGAGTGAACAAAGGAAGACAAAACAATAACAAAAACAATAACAAAAACAATAACAAAAACAATAACAAAAAACAATAACAAAAAACAATAACAAAAACAATAACAAAAAACAATAACAAAAAACTTATAAAAACAATAACAAAAAACAATAACAAAGACAAAACAATAACAAAACAATAACAATAACAAAGACAAAACAATAACAAAGACAAAACAATAACAAAAAACAACAAAAACTAACAAAAAACAATAACAAAAAACAATAACAAAAACAATAACAAAAAACAATAACAAAAAACAATAACAAAAACAATAACAAAAAACAATAACAAAAACAATAACAAAAAACAATAACAAAAAACAATAACAAAAAACAACAAAAACTAACAAAAAACAATAACAAATACAAAAACAATAACAAACCCAAAAACAATAACAAACCCAAAAACAATAACAAAAACAATAACAAAAAACAATAACAAAAAACAAAAAGTAAATGAAAAACAACCAATCGGTAAAAAGTAGCATCAAAACCCTAATTTCCCCTCACCGCTCAGCTCAAGGCTGCTGTCATAGGAGTCTGCAATTAACTCTCGGCACTTACAACTACAAAAAACACCTCACTCGTAATAATATCTATCTATTGCCTGACGCCGTGATCTCCGAAGGGGTGGCCACGAACGAACCGTCCCCATGCACCTCTGTCCCCAGTCAGTCGACGCCCCTCCTCCCAACCAGCACCACCTTCATCCATATGCTTACCTGTCTTCGTAGCGCAATGGATAAATGCACTGAATTTCGGTGTGAGCATCCTAGGTTCGAATCCCTGGACTGCCACATGTATTTGTTGATTTCATTAATTGAGCTTAGGAGTAAAGCCGGTTGGTGGAGGTAACATAGTAATTCTCAGAATGTCCGTCAGCTTGTCGATAGTCGGTCGGGGTTCGTCAAGACCTCGTCCGCATCCGAGGCTGATTGTTCGTTTGTCGTTGCTACGCATCTTTCACGGGTGGGGGTCGCAAGCCCACCGACCCAACCTCTTTAGTCGCCTCTTACGACACACACGCAGAAGGCACGTGGGGCATATTCTAATCCCTTACCCCCAGGGTTATAATAATTACACCCCCCAATATAATCGGTGAATTAAAGGGATACACCGCTATAATTGTCACGTTCGGAAATCTAATTATGTTTTATGGTGCGAGGCACCCGTGAATGGGTGCTTCGCATGTCTCACTCCCTAGACTGGAACAAGACCTCACGGGCCTCACCGTGTTCAGCGGTGGAGTGTACAGGCTGTCAGCCTATGCCCGAGAGGGTACAGTAGTTGGAATATAGAAAAAAAAAAAAAAAATCCTACTCCAATTCTGTCCAGCTCTCCAACCCAAGCATTGGCAAATTTTCTCAGTCTTTCTTTTACTCAACAAGTGAACTCTGGAACTCTCTCCCTCAATCAATCTTCCTTCATCCTATGACTTAGACTGCTTTAAACTTAGTGTGTCCAGGCATTTTGACTCCAACGTCCCCTGAATTTGGCTCTGTCACTCTTTTAGCTTCGGGGGAGACACTCGTTACATGCAACCTGCCCTTTGTATCCTTCATACACATAGAAAACAAGAAAAAAAATGCAACTTCTTCAGGACATTGATACTTAGTTTTTGCATTCTGGCAAACATTCTGGCTTCGAGGATTTGCATGATATTCCGATATGACAATGGCCCAGCACCCCTTCCAAGTCAGCTTACCCAAGGTGATAACAAAGTACCCAAGCTGCTGCTGCTGCTGAAGGCTGCTGAAGGCTGCTGAAGGCTCGGTGGAAAGCTTATAACAGATGAAGTCTTCACAGGGATTCCACAACTTAACTTGACCTGACAGCCTGTAACAATAATCACGACTCGAGATCATCACGCCGCTGCTGCAACGCTTAAGATATTTATTCCAGTTTTCCTGTAATTGGTGTTAAGGGGAGGTTTGATTTTTTTCTGGACTCCCTTCTCCCCAATAGTTTAGCGATATTAATACCTTTTGTCCCATTCAGGTGTCGATTTTTTCCTGGCGAGCGACAGCGAGCCTGTATTTTATGAGGAAACGGCCTTCGGCCGGGACATTTGTCTACCAAAAAATGTACAAATTAATCTCGAAGGAGGATGTAATGGATGTTTGTTTTTAAATTTGATGGAGGTCTAGGGAGGAAACTTAAAAAATAATATATATATGACAAAATTATATATTGTATATATATCTCCTTAAAGGGGAGGCAGACCGTTTGTTTGGTCTGTTAATTCATTTATTCATATATTTGTTTAGTTTCCTCCCTAGACCTCCATCAAGCTTAGAAAACCCCCCCCTAAACCCCCCTTCAAGTTAAATTTGTACATTTTTCGGTAGAAAAATTTCCCGGCCGAAGGCCGGTTCCTCTTAAAATTGCAGGCTCGCTTTCGCTCGCCAGGAAAAAAATCGACACCTAAATGGCACGAAAGGTCTTAAAATTGACAACGAAATGGGTCGAAAGGTGTTAAAATCGCCAAACTAATGGGCTTATAATCTCAAAACTAGTGGGGCTAAACATTAGGGAGAAGGGGGTCCAGAAAAACGGTCTGCCTCCCCTGAACATGACCTGACAGACTATGACAATAAGCCCTACTTGGCAGCACGTTTTGACCCTTAAGGGCAGGCAGACCGTTTTGCTGGACCCCCTTCTCCCTCATGTTTAGCCCCACTAATTTTGAGATTATAAGACGTTCGGCCCATTAGTTTGGCGATTTTAACACCTTTCGCTCCATTTCGTTGTCAATTTTAAGACCTTTCGTGCCATTTAGGTGTCGATTATTTCCTGGCGAGCGATAGCGAGCCTGCAATTTTAAGAGGAATCGGCCTTCGGCCGGGACATTTTTCTACCGAAAAATGTACAAATTTATCTTGAAGGGGGGTCTAGGGGGTGTTTTTCTAAGCTTGATGGAGGTCTAGGGAGGAAACTAAAAAAATATATGAATAAATGAATAAATGAATTAATAGACCAAACAAACGGTCAGTCTCCCCTTAAGATATCTATTCCAGTTTTCTGTAATGGGTGATAAGGAATTCAGCAGTGTGTGTGTGTGTGTGTTTTGTGTGTTTTGTTTCTATATTCCAACTACTCCCTCTCGAGCATAGGCTAAGACCCTGTACATTCAACTCTGTGGGTGTGTGTGTGTGTGTGTGTGTGTGTGTGTGTGTGTGTGTGTGTGTGTGTGTGTGTGTTTCCTTTTTTTTTTTTTTTTTTTTTTTTTTTTTTTTTTTTTTTTTGCTTTCTAGACCTTTATCAAACTTAACAAAACACCCCCAAGATCCCCCTTCGAGACAAATTTGTACCTTTTTCGGTAGAATAATGTGCCAGCCGAAGGCCGCTTCCTCCTACAATTACAGGCTCGCTATCGCTGGGCAGGAAAAAAAATCGACACCTAAATGGCACGAAAGGTCCTAATATTGACAAAGAAATGGGGCGAAAAGTCTTTAAAATCGCCAAACTAATGGGCAAAACGTCTTAAAATCTTAAAACTAGTGGGGCTAAACATAAGGAAGAAGGTGGACCAGAAAAACTCCCCATCTCCCCTTAACGTGACCTGACAGCACGTACAAATAATTCAGACCCAAATCACGCTTTTTTCAGATTTTCATTCCATTTTTCTGTAATGGGGGTTAAGGGGAGATTTCCACTTGAGGGACTTTTTTCTGGACCCCTTTCTCTCTCATGTTTAGCCCCATTGCTTTTAGATTTTAAGACGCTCGCCCCCTTTAGTTTGGCGATTTTAAGAACTTTCGCCCTATTTCTGTAAAATTTAAGAACTTTCGTGCTATTTAGGTGTCTATTTTTTCCTGGCGAGCGATAGCGAGCCTGTAATTTGAGAGGAACCGGCCTTCGGCCGGGACATTTTTCTACCGAAAAATGTACAAATTAATCTTGAAAGGGATCCAGGGGGTGTAATTTTAAGCTTGATGGAGTTCTAGGGAAGAAACTAAATACCTCCCCTTAAGGAGAGATGGTTGCTTTTTTCTGGACACTCCTGTCCTCTATGTTTAGCCCCCTTAGTTTTGAGATTTCAAGATGTTTCCCCCATTAGTTGGTCGATTTTATGACCTTTCGCCCCACTTCTTTGTCAATATTCTTGCCTTGCCAGCTATTTAGGTGTCGATTTGTTTCCAGGCGAGCGATAGCCAGCCCGTATTTTATGAGGAACCGGCCTTCGGCCGGGACATTTCTCTACCGAAAGTTTTACAAATTTATCTTGAAGGGGGGTCTTGGGGGTATTATTTTAAGCTTGATGGAGTTCTAGGGAGCAAATTTCAAACCTCCCCTTAACATGACCTGACAGCACGTAAACATAATCCCGACTTGGAAGCAGGCAACGCATTCCAGTTTTCTGTAATGGGTGTTAGCCCTGTCAGTACCGGTGCAGTCCCCCCCCCCCCCAAGGGATGGGGGGGGGGGGGTATGGGGGGAGGTTAGACCAATTTCCTTATAGAACGAAATTGAGCAACCAGAGATCACAGGTTAAGTTGACAAGGGGGCTGTATGCTAACCTGAAGATTCACCCATATTAGGTACTCTTCATTCTGTTCGAGGTCAGTTTACAGTGTGTGTGTGTGTGTGTGTGTGTGTGTGTGTGTGTGTGAGTACTAGTGTGTCAGTGTGTTTGTTGCTCTTGGTCTGTGTGCCGTGTGTGTAGTCTACTGTATGTCGGTGTGTGTGTTTATGTCTGTGGAATATACCCCCCCATCCTCCCCCCCCCCCCTCCTCTCTCTCACTCTCGCACACACATAACTACACACACTCTCTCTGTCTCTCTCTCTCGCTCTCGCTCACACTCACTCTCACTCTCTCTCTCTCTCTCTCGCTCACAAGGTTATAATTTACTGCCTTCCCCCTCCTCCACTCCCCCCCTCCCCCCCCCCCCTAGTCCACCTTGACCCAGGATGTGGAAGAAGGGGAATAAGGAGGGTGATGAGCGGGGTGGGGGGGGGGGTGGGGGGGGGGGGAGGGAGGGTTGAAAGGGTAAGGGAAGTGGAAGAGAAGTGGTGTGTTGAAGGGGGAGGAAGGGAAGGTGGGGTTAATGGGAGGTAGGGTTTTAGGGGGACAGAGGGAAGGTGTAGGGTGATGGAGGAAAGAAGGGGTTGAAGGGGTAGGGGAAGGTGGGGTTGAAGGGGGTAGAAGGGGTTGAAGGGGGAAGGGGTTGTAGGGGGAGAAGAAGGGTTGAAGGGGGAAGGTGGGGTTGAAGGGGGAGAAGGGGTTGAAGGGGGAAGGGCGGGGGTGAAGGGGTTGAAGGGGGAGAAGGGGTGAAGGGGAAGGTGGGGTTGAAGGGGAGAAGGGGGTTGAAGGGGGAGGGTGGGGTTGAAGGGGTGGGGGGGGGAGGGAGGGTTGAAGGGGGAAGGTTGAGGGGGAGGGAGGGTTGGGGGGGGAGGGGGTTGAAGGGGGAGAAGGGGGAAGGTGGGGTTGAAGGGGTTGAGGGGGGAGGGAGGGTTGAAGGGGTAAGGGAAGTGGAGGAGAGGTGGGGTTTAGGGGGATGAGGGGTAGTGGTAATAAGAAAGTGAGAACTTGTAAAAAGCATAATATTCTGAGAGTAAATATTTCAGTAAATTATTATTCATGACGCTAGTTAGTTGATGTAACTGGCCATTTAAGTGGAAACATAAATGGACTAGCGGAACTTAAGGAGAAGTGTATATATATATATATATATATATATATATATATATATATATATATATATATACTGTATATATTATATATCAAATTTATGCTATTTGTTTTTCAATTCAAATATTATTCTGAACTGTAAAGGCTAAAATCTATTAAAATTATCACCTACCGCTATGTATATATATATATATATATATATATATATATATATATATATATATATATATACAGTATATACAAGATACCTTCATTTTATGTACAATTTTGAATATTATTAGCTACGCCACCATTCAAACCAGTCTCGAACATTGGACGAGACAATCCAAAGCTATACTATGTCCTAAGTGCTTCACAAATTGGCTTCAATGGTTCTCAGATTGAAATGGGGCCGGTTCCTCTTAAATTACAGGCTCGCTATCGCTCGGCAGGAAAATAATCGACACCAAAATGACACGAACACTCTTAATATTGACAAAGAAATGGGGTAAAAGGTCTTAAAATCGCCAAACTATTGGACCGAACGTCTCAAAATGTCAAAACTAATAAGGTTAAACACGAGGGAGAAAGGGGGAACCGAAAAACGACCCTTCTCCCCATGACTATTCCCAGTTTGAAATGGGTGTACCCTTACTACCAGTCACGACCTATGTTACTTATGGGATCATGGTGAAATTATATATAGCAAAAAAAAAAAAAAAAAAAAAAATGTACCGGGTATATATATATATATATATATATATATATATATATATATATATATATATCAAATAAATAGGGTAAATTTAGTGTCCGTGGAACTTTTATTATATATTTATTTTGTCTTGGTGGTGTAATGGTTAGAGCGTGTAAGTTCTGTATGAGATATCCTGGGTTCGAATCCTGGGAGAATCACATATTTCGTTAATTTCATTTGGGGTGTTATTGGTGTGAAGAACGACGTTAAAAATAATACGTTCAAAACTTTTGGCCTATTTACTTGAAACAGGGTATAGTAAGACAAGGTTAGAACATACACAAAAACATAAGAAAACGGGAGTCTGCAGAGAGCCGACTGGCCCAAACATGGCAGATCCCTCTCACACTAAACCCATCTCGTCCACATGTCTATCTAATTTTCCCTTAAAGCTCCCTATCGTTCTTGATCCCACTATAGCACTTGGTAGCCTATTCCACCCATCTACAACTATGTTACCAAATAAATATTTGCTTATATATTTTCCGAAACGAAATGTATCTAATTTGTAACCATTTTTTCGAGTTCTTTCGCTATCACAGAGTTTCAGTACATCTCTCCTCTGCGCCTCTCTAACGAATGACCTTTAGTGCATCTTCCATATCCCCCTTTAGCCTGCTATTATATTTCGCAGGAACTTTCACAATGGAAATTAACTGATGGTACTTCCCTGAGTAATTAACTGATGGTACTTCCCTGCGTGATCACTGGTATAATGAGAACCTATGCATATGCAAATTAAGGGGTACTGGATATTTGTTGGTCAATTTATATGGACAGTATATATATATATTTGTTTTCTAGTTTCCTTGCTAGACCTACATCAAGCTTAAATTTACACCCCCTAGATTCCCCTTCAAGATAAATTTGTACATTTTTCGGTAGAAAAATTCGGTACTTCCTCCTAAATTTACAGGCTCGCTATCGCTCGCCAGGATAATGTCGACACCTAAAGGGGACGAAAGGTCTTACTGTTGACAAAGAAATGGGGTATAAATCGGCAAACTAATCGAAACGTCTTGTCGTCCAATTTAAACTAAGTTGGCTAAACATGAGGGAGAAGGAAGTCCATAAAAAGCAACAATACCCCCTTAACTGTTGGGTACTTCCACTGCGAAGAAGTTTCATCTTGAATTAGGAGAGGCTGGTGTGGTACAATGAAAACCTGGCATGAATATTTAAATTAAGGGGGATGTCCAACTTGGGGACTTTTTTCTTGACCCATTTTATCTCCATCGTGTCTAGCCTCCATTGCTTTTGAGGATTTTAAAGGACGTTAGCCCGATTAGTTTGGCTATTTGTAAAACCATTTCGCCCCATTTCTGTGGGAAATTTTAAGACCTCTCGGTTGCCATTTAAGTTGTGCGATTCCCAATTTCACAAACCCCAACTCCTGGCGAGCGAAAGCGAGCCTGTAATTTAAGAGGAATCGGCCTTCGGCCGGGACATTTTTCTACCGAAAATTTACAATCTATCAATTATTTTCAAAGGGCAAGGGGAGTGTGAATGCTAAGTTCAAACAATGGAAAACCACTCAATTTTCATAGGGAATAAACAAATACCTCCCCTTACGGGGGTACGGATATTGTTGGTCATTTATATGGACAGATATACCAATTAACAAACACCATTCTAGTTTCCTTCAAAAAATCTAGACCTACATGCATCCAACCCCCCCCTAACCCCCCCCCATCACCCACCCCCACCTCCCATAAAATTTAAATTTCCAATAAAATTCCCTTCAACAACACATCACCAAATTTTAGGAGAAAAAAAATGTCCGGCCGAAGGTCGGTTCCTCACTAAATTTTTACCAGGTAGACACAATCAATCCAACTCGCCAGGATAACCCCCATCCTCGACACCGTCATAAAGGGGACGAAAGGTCTTACAATATCAACCAACAGAAACGCAAAAAGCCTCAAAGGTTTTCACTTAAAATCAAACCCACAACGAATCGCAAACGAACGTCTCTCAAAAATAATGGGGCTAAACAGGAGGGAGACGGAATTACCCTCACCCCAAACAACACATCACCACCATTACCACAATATAATTTCCACCGAAATCAATATTCATACAAATTAGGACAAATCCCAGAACACAACAATAACACAATCCTCCTGATCAACACAATATTTAACATCTGACGGGGGGAGATGGTAGTTTTCTGGCCCTTTCTCCCCCAAGTCTCAACAATCCGAGATCCCTCCCATTTGTCCCAACCACAACCCTCCCCCACCCCACCCCAAAACACCCACCGACGAACCCCACGATTTTCAACCAAAACCCTGAAATCATTATCCCACCACAACCCACCCAATTTTTTTCTACATGTCTGCTGAATAAGCTTAGTACGATCCCTTATCTTTGCTACGTGATTTTTTTTTTTAGCTTTTTTTTTTTTTTAAATGAGGTGGGCGGTGGAAGTTTTTATATTTTTACGTAGCGATAGCTCATCCTGAAATTTTTGTGGGGAGGAAAACCGGCCTTCGGCCCGGAAAATTTTCTGCCGAAAAATGTACAAATTTATCTTGAAGGGGGGTCTAGGGGGTGTACTCTCTAAGCTTGATGGAGGTCTAGGGAGGAACTAAGAAATACAGGAATAAAGGAATTAGTTAAGGGTGTTTGCTTGGCTGAATATTTAAACCTTCACCCATTCAGTACCAGTGACGACATTTAAACCTTCACCCATTCAGTAACCAGGGACGAAAACTAAGAAATACAGATAACCAGTGGCGAATTAGTTAAACCTTCACCCATTCAGTACCAGTGACGACATTTAAACCTTCACCCATTCAGTACCAGTGACGACATTTAAACCTTCACCCATTCAGTACCAGTGACGACATTTAAACCTTCACCCATTCAGTACCAGTGACGACATTTAAACCTTAACCCATCAGTACCAGTGTATGGCTTGGCTGAATATTTAAACCTTCACCCATTCAGTACCAGTGACGACATTTAAACCTTCACCCATTCAGTACCAGTGACGACATTTTTCATTATATTCTGGTAACTATTTTAGATGTGTGTGAATTTCGTGTTTTGTCTGTGTTTGATCGTTGTTTTGTCTTGTGTTTTGTGTTTGCCCTGTTCTTGCTCTGTCTTGAGTCGGCCACCCCCAAGAAAAAAAAAAAAAAAGAAAAAAAAAAAAAGAAAAAAAAAAAATAGGAAAAGTGGGGATATAGATAGCATTTAGATATAGAACTATTTTACGATTGTATTTAGCTTATGAAGGACCTCTATCCATGACAAGGCTACAGACTATCTCAATTAATCCTTTTAGCTACCATATATCCTTCCTAAGCTTCACAAAACCGTCTTAATGTAGCTGAAATCAACTAAACGAAACGTCACTTGTACTGAAAGGGTTAATCATTGTGTATGGCTTTGTGATAATTTAACCCTTTCAAGCTCCAATACGCATTTCTGTTTTGTTTTCTGGTAATTATTCGACGATTTTATTCAGATTAGGAAGGGTATATGGAAGTCAGAGGGTTGATTGAGTCTTACCTTTAATACCCCAAGATTCCTAAGCTGCATACAATCGTCTAATGATAGCCAAAATATACTGCTAAAACGCGTCAGAGCTTCAAGGGGTTAAATGATAATCAGAAGAAAATAGAGTGAGAACAGTTGGAGTATTTGGAATTTTAGAAAGATAAAGATATAATTAAGAACAAAATATGACACGAAATGGATAATACAGGAGTACAAAGGAGTATACAGGAAGTTAAGCAACAACAGGTCGAGCGACCCCTCGAGGCTGCTATAGCACTATACATCACTGCTGCTCAGAGTGTTCAACAGTAGTTCAGAGTAGGTAAGGGACAATGGGAAAGGGAAGTACTGCCCTAGTTCTAATGTCCATGGTAGGGTTAGGAGATGGTATAGTCTGTTCATCCTAGGTTGGGCAGAAATCGTAACCTCTAACCTTTCATAACTCAAACGGGACTAGAGTAATCGAGCTAATATTGCTACCACACTGGAAGACTTGGCTAGGGAATAGATGTGGAAATTGACGGCTCATTTGCTCCAGCCCTTTTTGAGTTACAGAGGTATATAGAGGTTACGATTTCTGCCCCACCTAGAAGAAGCAGGGTTGCCCCTCAGCAATAGGAAGAGAAAGTTGGAGACACGTTGGTTAGAAAATATATACAGCTATAAGTGATCCTTCGTGTTTCTGGGGAACAGTGAGGAACATGTTAGTTATTTATGTATAACTGAGAATACCTTGTTGCTTTCAATGCTTCCAAAACTCAATTTCTCCATCTGTCTACTCATCACCTCCTTCCAGAAAACTATGACCTACTCTCCAGCAACATACAAATTAACCCTTCAGCTTCTATTCATATTCTTGGTGTCTCTTTTTCCTCTGATCTCTCTTGGCAAGATCATATTATCACCCTTGTTAAAATAGCTTTCCAGAAGCTGGGTGTGCTCAACCGCTTCCGGGGGTTCTTTACCCCTGCACAGCTTCTTGCTCTGTACAAGGGCACAGTACGTCCTTGTATTGAGTATTGTTCACACGTGTGGGGAGGATCCTCTCACACAGCACTTCTAGACAAAGTAGAAAAGAAAGCCTTGCGTCTCATTAACTCACGTCCACTCACCAATTCTATACAGTCTCTCTCTCTTCGCCGCAATGGTGCATCTCTCTCACTATTCTACCGCCATTACAATGAACAGTGTTCCTCAGAACTCTCTCTTCGTAGAGCACGTAGCACCCGTTTTGCAACACAATCCCACCCCTACTCTGTGCAACTCTCCAACCCAAGAGTAAAACGTTATTCTCAGTCTTTCTTCTATTCAACAGCTGAGCTATGAAACTCTCTCCCAGAATCAGTCTTTCCCTCATCCTATGACTTAAATTGCTTCAAACTTCGTGTGTCCAGGCATTTTGGCTCGAACGTCCCTTGATTTTGGCCCTGTCACTCCTTTCAATTCTGGGGGAGGTACTCGTCACAGTCAGTTCTGCCTTTTATCTCCCTCACTCACATAGAAAAACAAAATCATAGGAACAAAATGGTTATATATTTACAAGCTCAGTCAGTTGCAGATTTAAGGGGAGATTTCCACTTGAGCAATTTTTTTTTTGACCCCTTTCTCCCTCATGTTTAGCCCCATTGCTTTTGATATTATAAAACGTTTGCCCCATTAGTTTAGCGATTTTAAGAACTTTCACCCCATATTAAGACCTTTCGTGCAATTTAGGTGTCGATTTTACCCTGGCGAGCGATAGCGAGCCTGTAATTTAAGAGGAACCGGCCTTTGGCCGGGAAATTTTTCTACCGAAAAATGTACAAATTTATCTTGAAAGGGACTCAAGGGGGTGTAATTTTAAGCTTGATGGAGGTCTAGGGAACAAACTAAAAACCCCAAAGTGTTTGTCTAGGCGATGTTTAAAGGAATCAACGGTGCTGCAGTCTATAACGTCTCGAGGAAGCCCATTCCACAAGTTTACAACTCGATTGAAGAATACATTCTTAAACTCATGTGAGTTTAAGGGGAGACATGGCGCTTTTCTAGACCACCTTCTCCCTCATCTTTAGCCCCATTATTTTGGCGATTTTATGAACTTTCGCCCCAATTTCTGTCAATTTTAAGACCTTTTCTGCCATTTAGGTGTCGATTTTTTCTTGGCGAGCGAAAGCGAGCCTGTAATTTAAGAGGAACCGGCCTTTGGCCGGGACATTTTTCTACCGAAAAATGTACAAATTTGTCTTGAAAGGAGGTCTAGGGGGCGTCTTTTTAAGCTTGATGGAGGTCTAGGGGGCGTCTTTTTAAGCTTGATGGAGGTCTAGGGGGCGTCTTTTTAAGCTTGATGGAGGTGTAGGGGGCGTCTTTTTAAGCTTGATGGAGGTGTAGGGGGCGTCTTTTTAAGCTTGATGGAGGTCTAGGGGGCGTGTTTTTTAGCTTGATGGAGGTGTAGGGGGGCGTCTTATTAAGCTTGATGAGGTCTAGGGGCGTCTTTTTAAGCTTAATGGAGGTCTAGGGGGCGTCTTTTTAAGCTTGATGGAGGTCTAGGGGGGCGTCTTTTTAAGCTTGATAGAGGTGTAGGGGGCGTATTTTTAAGCTTGATGGAGGTGTAGGGGGCGTCTTTTTAAGCTTGATGGAGGTGTAGGGGGCGTCTTTTTAAGCTTGAT
>CM064578.1:66591004-66624056 GCA_032716605.1 Paralithodes platypus | reverse complement strand
AAACTGTCAGAAACTGTACAAACATTGCAAGAATGATTTTCCACATGCAAGGCTTAATTGGAATTATAAACATTTCAATAGTCATTTAGAAACCGCAGATGTGATTTGAACATTCTTAAGGGGAGATTTCCACTTGAGTGACTTTTTTCTGGACCCCTTTCTCCCTCATGTTTAGCCCCATTGCTTGTGAGATTTAAAGACGCTTGCCCCATTAGTTTGGCGTATTTTAGAGAACCTCGCCCCATTTCTGTCAATTTTACGAGACCATTCGTGCCAGTTAGGTGTCGATTTTTGTTCCTGGCTTGTCGAGCGATAGCGAGCCTGTAATTTAAGGGGAACCGCCCTTCGGCCGGAACATTGTTCCCTTACCGAAAAATGTACACATTTATTCTTGAAAGGGGGTCAGGGGGATTTAATTTTTAAGCTTGATGGATGTCGAGGGGAATCAACTACAACCGTCCCCTTACCCACAGTAATATTCGCCAATTATTTTTGAGAAACTTTTCAATTATATATCCAATCATATACCTACACTTTATTAAGGGGAGATCTCCACTTGAGGGATTTTTTTCTGGACCCCTTTCTCCCTCATGTTTTTAGGGTCCCCATTGCTTTTGAGATTGTAAGACAGTCGCCCATTTAGTTTGGCGATTTGAGAACTTTCGCGCCATTTCCGTCATTGTTCAGACCTTTCGTACAATTTAGGTGTCGATTTGTTTTCCTGTCTAGCGATAGCGAGCCTGTAATTTAAGAGGAACCGGCTTTTAGCCGGGACAGTTTTCTACCGCAAAATGTACAAATTATAATCTTGACAGGGGCTCAAGGGTGTAATCTTAAGCTTGATGGAGGTCTAGAAACGGTGTTATCAAAGCTAAAGACCTCCCCTAAGGTGGCTGATGGACTGTTGAGGTTAAGGGTAGATATGGGCCGGTTTTTCTGGTCCCCTTCTCCCTCGGTGATTAAGCCCTAGGGGGTGGTTTTGAAATTATAAGGCGTTCGTCCCATTAGTTGGCGATTTTAAACACCTTTCCCCCCATTTCGTTGTCACTTTTAAGACCTTTCTGTCCCATTTAGGTATCGATTATTGCTTGATGGAGCGATAGGCGGTGTTTAAGATGTCCCGGCCTTGGGCCGGGACATTTTTCTAAACCGTCAAAATTGACGGAAGACATTATCTTTAAGGGGGGGTCTAGGGGTGTTTATCTCAGCTTGATGGAGGTCTAGGGGGTGTTTTTACAAGCTTGATGGAGGTCTAGGGGGTGTTTTTCTAAGCTTGATGGAGGTCTAGGGGGTGTTTATCTAAGCTTGATGGAGGTCTAGGGGGTGTTTGTCTAAGCTTGATGGAGGTCTAGGGGGTGTTTTTAATCTTTATGGAGGTCTAGGGGTGTTTTTCTAAGCTTGATGCAGGACTAGGGTGTTTATCTAAGCTTGATGGAGGTCTAGGGTGTTTTTCTAAGCTTTATGGAGGTCTAGGGGTGTTTACTAAGCTTGATGGAGGCCGAAGGGGTGTTTTTTAAGCTTGATGGAGGTCTAGGGGGTGTTTTTCTAAGCCTTATGGAGGTCTAGGGGGTCAGTAGGTCTAGGGGTGTTTTGTAAGCTTGATGGAGGTCGAGGGGGTGTTTTCTAAGGTTGATGGAGGTTTAGGGGGTGTTTATCTAAGCTTTTTGGAGGTCTAGGGAGTGGTTTTCTAAGCTTGATCCAGGTCTAGGGGGTGTTTATCTAAGCTTGATGGAGGACTAGGGGGTGTTTATCTAAGCTTGATGGAGGTCTAGGGGGTGTTTTTCTAAGCTTGATGGAGGTCTAGGGGGGTGTTATCTAGCTGGATGGAGGTCTAGGGGGTATCTAGCTTGATGGAGGTCTAGGGGGTATCTAGCTTGATGGAGGTCTAGGGGGTATCTAGCTTGATGGAGGTCTAGGGGGTATCTAGCTTGATGGAGGTCTAGGGGGTATCTAGCTTGAGGGAGGTCTAGGGGGTGTTTATCTAAGCTTGATGGAGGTCTAGGGGGTGTTTATCTAAGCTTGATGGAGGTCTAGGGGGTGTTTATCTAAGCTTGATGGAGGGTCTAGGGGGTGTTTATCTAAGCTTGATGGAGGTCTAGGGGTGTTTATCTAAGCTTGATGGAGGTCTAGGGGGTGTTGGTTACTAAGCTTGATGGAGGGCTAGGGGTTGTTTATCTAAGCTTGATGGAGGTCTAGGGGGTGTTTATCTAAGCTTGATGGAGGTCTAGGGGGTGTTTATCTAAGCTTGATGGAGGTCTAGGGGGTGTTTATCTAAGCTTGAAGGAGGGTCTAGGGGGTGTTTATCTAAGCTTGATGGAGGTCTAGGGGGTGTTTATCTAAGCTTGATGGTCTAGGGGGTGTTTGTTTAAGCTTGATGGTCTAGGGGGTGTTTGTTTAAGCTTGATGGTCTAGGGGGTGTTTGTTTAAGCTTGATGGTCTAGGGGGTGTTTTTGTAAGCTTGATGGTCTAGGGGGTGTTTTTCTAAGCTTGATGGAGGTCTAGGGGGTGTTTATCTAAGCTTGATGGAGGTCTAGGGGTAGTTTATCTAAGCTTGATGAAGGTGTAGGGGGTGTTTATTAAGCTTGATGGAGGTCTATGGGGTTTTTATCTAAGCTTGATGGAGGTGAAGGGGGTGTTTTTCTAAGCTTGATGGAGGCCTAGGGGTGTTTTTCTAAGCTTGATGGAGGCCTAGGGGGGTGTTATATCTAAGCTTGATGGAGGTCTAGGGGTGTTTATCTAAGCTTGAGGTCTAAGGGGTGTTTTTCTAAGCTTGATGGAGTTCTAGCGGGTGTTTATCTAAGCTTGCAGGAGGTCTAGGGGGTGATTATCTAAGCTTGATGGAGGTCTAGGGAGTGTATATCTAAGCTTGATGGAGGTCTAGGTGGTGTTTATCTAAGCTTGGTGGAGGTCTAGGGGCTGTTTATCTAAGCTTGATGGAGGGTCTACCGGGTGCTTATCTAAGCTTGATGGAGGTCTAGGGGGTGTTTATCTAAGCTTGATGGAGGTCTAGGGGGTGTTTATCTAGCTTGATGGAGGTCTATGGTGTTTATCTAAGCTTGATGGAGGTCTAGGGGGTGTTTATCTAAGCTTGTTGGAGGTCTAGGGGGTGTTTATCTAAGCTTGTTGGAGGTCTAGGGGGTGTTTATCTAAGCTTGTTGGAGGTCTAGGGGGTGTTTATCTAAGCTTGAAGGGTGGTCTAGGGGGTGTTTGTCTAAGCTTGATGGAGGTGTAGGGGGTGTTTATATAAGCTTGATGGAGGTTTAGGGGGTGTTTATCTAAGCTTGATGGAGGTCTAGGGGGTGTTTATCTAACCTTGATGGAGGTCTAGGGGGGTTTTATCTAAGCTCGTTGGAGGTCTAGGGGGTGTTTTTCTAAGCTTGATGGAGGACTAGGGGGCGTTAATCTAAGCTTGATGGAGGACTAGGGAGTGTTATTCTAAGCTTGATGGAGGGCTAGGGGGTGTTTTTCTAAGCTTGATGGAGCTCTAGGGGTGTTTTTCTAAGCTTGATGGAGGTCTAGGGGGTGTTTATCTAAGCTTGTTGGAGGTCTAGGGGTGTTTATTTAAGCTGGATGGAGGTCTAGGGGGTGTTTATCTAAGCTTGATGGAGGTCTAGGGGGTGTTTATCTAAGCTTGATGGAGGTCTAGGGGGTGTTTATCTAAGCTTGATGGAGGTCTTGGGGGTGTTCATCTAAGCTTGATGGAGGTCTTGGGGGTGTTCATCTAAGCTTGATGGAGGTCTTGGGGGTGTTCATCTGCTATGGAGGTCTAGCGCGAAAAAAAAAAACTTTAAGAAGGTCTATAAAGGATAGCGAATTAATAGACCAAATGGAAAAATAAATAAGTTTTAATTAATATTAACAAATAATACTTATTAATGCCTTGGCACGGAAGGTTTGACAAGAAAATGACTGTCTCTGTGATCACGACCATTTGACGATTTTATGCCCAATTAAGTGTGAAGATTTTACCGATAATATAAATTTGCATTTGGTCTGAGATAGATAGAGAGAGAGAGAGAGAGAGAGAGAGAGAGAGAGAGAGAGAGAGAGAGAGAGAGAGAGAGAGAGAGAGAGAGAGAGAGAGAGATAGATAGATAGATAGAGAGTGTGTGAGTGTGAGCGTTTGGGGGAACAGACAGACCACCCACCCCTTTGATAACATAGTAAGCACAGTAGAAGGCAGGGAGACTAATGTAGAGGAGCTAAAAGGGGCCTGAGGGATAACAGGTATTCCATTGAAGTAGTAATTGACTTCTGTTGGCTCCCTAGTCCTCTATCAGGATATATTAAAAAAAAAAAAAAAAAAAAAAAAAAAAAAATAGAGATCGGTTCCTCTAGATAGCTTTCGGTTACTCTTAAAATTAGAGGGGCTCGCTATCGCTCGCCTCGACACCTAAATGTCACGAAAGGTCCTAATATTGACAACAAAATGGGGTGAAAGGTCTTAAGATTGCCAAAGTAATGGAGCGAACGTATTAATATATCGAAACTAATGGGGCTAAACATGACGGAGAAAGGAGTCGATAAAAGCAACTACCTCCCCCTTAAGGGGAGATCTCCACTTGAAGGATTTTTTTCTAGACCCCTTTATCTCTCATGTTTAGCCCCATTGTTTTTTATATTTTAAGACGTTTGCCCCATTAGTTTAGCGATTTTAAGAACTTTCACCCCATATTAAGACCTTTCGTACCATTCAGGTGTCGATTTTATCCTGGCGAGCTAAAGCGAGCCTGTAATTTAAGAGGAACCGGCCTTCGGCCGGAAATTTTTTCTACCGAAAAATGTACAAATTTATCTTGAAAGGGACTCAAGGGGGTGTAATTTTAAGCTTGATGGAAGTCTAGGGAACAAACTAAATACCTCCCCTTAATGTACCGTTCACCAGGTGATTGCTTTACACACGGGTTTCTCTACTTAAGGGCAGATCTCCACTTGAGGGATTTTTTTCTTGACCCCTTTCTCCCTCATGTTTAGCCCCATTGCTTTTGATATTATAAAACGTTTGCCCCATTAGTTTGGCGATTTTAAGAACTTTCACCCCATTTCTGCAATTTTAAGACTTTTCGTGCCATTAAGGTGTCGATTTGTTCCTGGCGAGCGAAAGCGAGCCTGTAATTTAAGAGGAACCAGCCTTTGGCCGGGAAATTTTTCTACCGAAAAATGTACAAATCTATCTTGAAAGGGGGTCTAGGGGGTGTAATGTTAAGCTTGATGGAGGTCTAACGAACTAACTAAAAACCTCCCCTTAACTACCTGTTAAGGGGAGGTTTTTAGTTTGTTCCCTATATTTCCATCAAGCTTACGATTACACCCCCTAGACCCCCTTTCAAGATAAGTTTGTACATTTTTCGGTAGAAAAATGTCCCGGCCAAAGGCCGGTTCCTCTTACATTACAGGCTCGCTATCGCTCGCCAGGAAAAAATAGACACCTAATTGGCACGAAAGGTCTTAAAATTGACAGAAATGGGGCGAAAGTTCTTAAGATAGTCAAACTAATGGGGCGAAACCCTTAACATCTCAAAGCAATGGGGTTAAACATGAGGGAGAAAGGGATCCAGAAAATAATCCCTCAAGTGGGAATCTTCCCTTAAAGACACTGGCACTCGTCTACTACCACCACAGCTACCACTATCACCACCTTGATGTTGGCCCTGTCACTCTTTCAACTGTGGGGGAGGCACTCGCTACAGGCATTTCTACCTTTTGTCTCCCTCACTCACATAGAAAAAAAAAATCCTTCAAATCTATGTGTATTTAAATTTACGCTTATAAAATATGTCAATAAAATATCTAACTGTAGAGAAACTGGACACCAAATGTCAGACATGGGGCTTCTGAAACAGTGACGGGCAGAAGATGTAGAAGAGAGGGGGAAGAGAAAGTCCCCTGACATAAAAGTGGTGTTTACATCTGAGGCCCCCACACACAGGAGAAGAGATAGTGATTTGTCATTATTATGCTAACCCAGTCCACAGTGTTCACATAGTAAGGTTCCCGTGAGAGCCGGGACCACCTCCCCTTCTACCTCGTGTTTAGCCCCAATAATATTTAGATTGTATAACGTTCGCCCCATTAGTTATTTGTTTTAGTTTCCTCCCTCGACCTCCATCAATCTTAATAAAATACCCCCTAGACCCCCTTTCAAGATAAATTTGTACATTTTTCGGTAGAAAAATGTCCCGGCCGAAGGCCGGTTGCTCCTAATATTTCAGGCTCGCTATCGCTCGCCAGGAAAAAATCGACACCTAAATGGCACGAAAGGACCTAATATTGACGAAGAAATGGGGTGAAAGGTCTTAAAATCGCCAAACTAATGGAACAAACGTCTTAAAATCTGAAAACTAGTGGGGCTAAACCTAAGGGAGAAGGGGGTCCCGACAAAGCCTCCGTCCCGTGAGAGCCAGGAGTAATGTGGCGGGTGGGTTATCAACGCAACCCTTGTTTAGCCAATGTTTATCCAGGCTTATTGATACAGCTGTTATAAGAAACTATCTAATAACCCAATAGCAGCATTACTGTGCCGTCTTGTGAAGATGGTATCACACGAGCGCTTTTTCCCTCAACATTTATCCTCAACACTGGTCTGGCAGCTTATGAGGGACACGTTTTAAGTATTTCGGTCGCCTAAATTCATCTACCATCAGTCTAGTTTCCGATACCAGTGCAAAATATTCTAGAAATGTTGCCAGAAAAATGTTGATCATCGAATGTTGACTATAAAAGCTCTCGTGTGATACCGGCTTAAAATTACAACAGTACAGTAGTAGTTAAAGCCGGAGTCACACGAGCCTTTTTTCGAGCAATTTTTACGGGCAATTATGGTCTGGAAGCTTCAAAAATGACACTTTATCAGAATTCATCCGCCTAACATAATCTACCTTCAGTCTAGCTGCCGATACCAGTGCCAAAATGTCCCGAAATAATACCAGAACAAACTTGCTCATGGAAAATTGACGGAAAAATCGCTCGTGTGACAGTGGCTTAACAAATGAAGAGCACGGTAGGACAAACATCAATATTATACACCAAAGACGAAGTACAAATGAGTCATGCCCTCAATACCTTCTTTGCATCAGATTTTACAAAGGTAGACCTCGGTGATATCCCTACACCATCGCCGATTCAGATTGATAATTCAGATGTTCTAAGCAATATCACCGTTACAGAGAGAGAAGTATTGAATTGTTAAGATAAACTCAAGGTAAATAAAACGCCTGGACCTGATAAAATCTCACCTAGAGCCCTAAAGGAAGCTAAGGATGAGCTCTCCAAACCATTGACATTGCTATTTAATAAATCCTTGCAGTCTGGAACTATGCCTGATCAGTGGAAGATAGCCAACGTAACACAGATATTAAAAAAAGGCAGCAAATCCCTACCCAGTAACTATCGTCCAATTAGCTTAACCTCAGTTGTATGTAAAATGTTAGAAACGCTCATAAGAGACAGCCTCGTAAATCACTTGGAGGAAAATAACATACTTAAAGATACTCAACACGGCTTTCGTAAAAAACGTTCCTGTTTAACAAACCTCTTAAGACTTCTTCCACGATATCCTCAACCTCTACGATGAGAGTAAAGCTGTAGATATTATATACCTTGATTTTCAAAAGGCCTTTGACAAAGTTTCCCCACAAACGTTTACTGCTAAAACTAAAAGCGCATGGAATACAAGACGGTGTGTTGAAATGGATAGAAAATTGGCTCAGCAACAGAAAGCAAAGAGTAGTCATAAACGGTAAGGCATCTAAATGGACCAATGTAAGTAGCGGGGTAGCCCAGGGATCGGTACTAGGACCAATTCTCTTTCTAATTTACATCAACGACATAGATGAGGGTCTCACCTGTACAATCTCAAAATTTGCTGACGATACAAAAATTGCAAATAGCGTACTCTCAAAAGAACAAGTTGACGATATGCAACACAATCTAGATAAGTTGTCACGTTGGGCCCAAATTTGGCAAATGAGTTTCAATGCGGATAAATGTAAAGTACTACATATCGGATACCTACATGAGAAAGCAAACTATTTGATGCATGGCACTCAGCTTAAGAATGTAAACAGAGAAACCGATCTGGGAGTAACAATATTGAGTAACCTAAAACCGAGTCAACAATGTTCAGAAGTTGTTAAGAAGGCAAACAAAATAATTGGCTTTATAGGCAGGTCATTTGAGCATAAATCCAAAGACGTTATCCTAACCCTTTACAATTCCTTAGTCCGCCCTCTTCTTGAATACTGCGTTCAATCCTGGTGCCCTTATTACCAAAAAGATATAAACAAGCTAGAACGAGTTCAACGTAGAGTTACCAAAATGATACCTAGCCTAAAGAACAAACCATACGAGGAGCGTCTTAGAGAATTAAATATATTTCCTTTAACCCAGCGAAGATTAAGTGTTCAAAATCATCAAAGGCATCGACAATATGAACTGTAGTAAGTACTTCACTATCGACCAATCTAATTACACGCGGGGAAACAGTTGCAAAATTATTGGTAAATCTTTTAACTCACACGAAGCTAAGAATGTCTTCTTCAATCGAGTTGTCAACTTATGGAATGGGCTTCCCCGAGACGTTATAGACTGCAGCACCGTTGATTCATTTAAACTCCGCCTAGACAAATATCTCACATCAAACCCGCGACTGACTGCGTTTGTAAATGAATAACTGTATTGTATCCCCCCCTCAGTTACTAACCCATCTGTCCCCTACTAACTTCCTAATCCTGCCACGGACATTGGTTCCAGGGCAGTAGTTCCCTTCCCATTGTTCCCTTACCCACTCTAAACCACTGTTTGGACACTTGATCCTCAGTGTTTTGGAGGACAAGTAGCCTAGAAGGGTCACTAGACCTGTTGTTGCTTGATTTCCTTTGTACTCCTTCCTTTGTATTATTAAACTAGGAGAGGTAGAAAGGTAACAATAGATTGGTAGAGAGAGAGAGAGAGAGAGAGAGAGAGAGAGAGAGAGAGAGAGAGAGAGAGAGAGAGAGAGAGAGAGAGAGAGAGAAGTAGTAATAAAGTGAATGGGCCATCTTAGTAATTATATATGACCGACCATCTGTTGACAGTGGAGAGAGCCGCCTTTACTTCAACATACTGTACGCCAGGGTAAACAGTGGCTGGCCTGGGGGAGGGGGGGGGGAGGGGAGGGGGGGGAGGAGAGGGGAGGGGGGCTGGAGTTGGGGAGGAAGGGGGGGGGGGGAGGAGCAGCTAGGGGGAGGAAGGGGAGCTGGGGAGGAGGAAGGATCTGGGGAGAGGAAGGGGATCTGGGGAGGAGGAAGGGGAGCTGGGGAGGAAGAGGGGAAGACGAGGGGTAGCTGAGGAGGAAGGGGAGGAGGAAGGAAGGAGGGGAGGAGGAAGGAAGGAGGGGAGGAAGGAAGGAGGGGAGGAGGGGGTAGGAGCTACGAGGGAGGAGGAGGAAGGAGCTGGGGAGGAAGTGGGTAGGAGTTAGGAGGGAGGAGGACGGGGTAGCTGGGGAGGAAAGGGGAGGAGGGGGTAGGAGAAAGGGGGAGGAGGGGAGAAAGGAGGGAGGAGGAGTGGTGGAGAAAGTTTTAAGGGCCCTTCTCGCTTCCGTATACAATGTTACGCGTTTGTTTATTATATTAACCCTCTCCGACATATGACGTGATTTTGAGCCTACTAGGGATACTTTAAAGCCTTTGTTACCATCAGGGGTATTTAGAAACCTTTAGTTTAGTTACTTCAACCTCTACAGTTATCTTTGAGTTAGCTGTGTTGAGCCTATTGGGGATACTTTAAAGCCTTTGTTACCATCAGGGGTATTTAGAAACCTTTAGTTTAGTTACTTCAATCTCTGCAGTTGTCTTTGAGTTAGCTGTGTTGAGCCTATTGGGGATACTTTAAAGCCTTTGTTACCATCAGGGGTATTTAGAAACCTTTAGTTTAGTTACTTCAACCTCTGCAGTTGTCTTTGAGTTAGCTGTGTTGAGCCTATTGGGGATACTTTAAAGCCTTTGTTACCATCAGGGGTATTTAGAAACCGTTAGTTTAGTTACTTCAACCTCTGCAGTTGTCTTTGAGTTAGCTGTGGGCAGAAAACTAATTTTGGAGAGGTAATTATAAGAGTGAGAGAACTCTATTTCTTATTGCTAATCTGGCAACCTCTGCGTCATATGTGCGTGAAAGGGTTAATAACATGGATCATTCTTAAACTGCACATAATCGTCTAACTTTAGCCAGAAACAGGGGTAATAAGACGTCATGGTACTGAAGGGGTTAAAGCGTGACCTCCCAGCTAGCAATAACCCTTAATAGCTTTGGGTAGGGAAGGGTTAATAGCTTCCTCATTGTTAGGCGGGGTGGGGGTGGGGGGGGGTCTGAAATTGATTGGGGGTATGCAGGAGTCTCTAACTTTGTATCTTAAATTTGTTGTATCTCTCTCTCTCTCTCAATCTGTATCTGTCTCTCTCTCCCCCCCCCCCCCCAGCCTCCTCCTCCCACCCTCTCTTTCTCTATGTCTCCCTCTCTACCCCACTCCCACTCCTATTGTTCCCGTTACACCACAACCCTAGTTCAGGTTCACACACATACCGGAGGTCGCAAAGGCCACGGTCACTATACGGTCTACCACACGAGAGTCACTCATTATTATTATTATTATTATTATTATTATTATTATTATTATTATTATTATATCAATTTCACTCCAACACCAAACACCTTCCAAAGAAATGAATGAGAGCGAGTGAATTGATTGAAGGTGGGTGTATGGTGTTTGCTAATTGATTGAAGGTGGGTGTATGGTGTTTGATTGAAGGTGGGTGTATGGTGTTTGATTGAAGGTGGGTGTATGGTGTTTGCTAATTTTGTAATAATCACTATTATTCGAGAGAGAGAGAGAGAGAGAGAGAGAGAGAGATAGAGAGAGAGAGAGAGATAGGTAAAAGAGAGAGAGATAGGTAGAGAGATAGGTAAAGAGAGAGAGAGAGAGAGAGAGAGAGAGAGAGAGAGAGAGAGAGAGAGAGAGAGAGAGTGTATCCCATATAAGGAGGTCTGGAGGTCGACCCCCTAATCATCATTGCTGGCCATCTTCGTAACTCAACATAGCTACATTACAGTGATAGATACAGTGATACATAGATACATACATAGAGAGAGAGAGAGATAGATAGATAGATAGATAGATAGATACAGATAGAGAGAGAGAGAGAGATACAGAGAGAGAGTGATACAGATAGATAGATAGATAGATCGTGAAGGATAGAGAGAGAGAGAGAGAGAGAGAGAGAGAGAAAGATAGATAGATAGAGAGAGAGAGCGAGAGTGATACATAGATAGATAGATAGTGATAGATATAGATAGATAGATAGATAGATAGGCAGACATAGATATATAGTGATAAATTGATATAGATTGTAATAGATAGATAGATAGATTGATAGATAGATAGATATAGATATATATACACTATTTCTACAGCATAACCCTCCAGGAGTAATACATATGTTCCAACCACTAACCTTTAACTTCGTACTCATAATTTTCCTGATTATTGATTACACATTCTTGGCGCGTCATCAATAATCCCCAAATTCACTTCCTTATTCTAATTTGCCGTAATCATCGCGAGTTTTCAAGGTCTGCATCGTTATTAACCCTTGAAGCTCTGACGCGTTTTAGCAGTGTATGTTGGCTATCATTAGACGATTTTATGCAGCTTAGGAAGGATCTGTGGGTATTTAAAGGGTAAAGACTATCTCAATCAACCCTCTGACTTCCATATACCCTTCCTAATCTGAATAAAATCGTCTAATAATTACCAGAACACAGAAAAGAAATGCGTATTGGAGCTTGAAAGGGTTAAGATGAGGCTTGTTTTTTGCTAGACCTCCTTTCCCTTCGTGTTTAGCCCCATTACTTTTAAGTGTCTAATGTTTCCTGGCGAGCGATACCGAGCCAAATTCAAGGGACGTTGTGGTCAAAATGCCTGGACACACGAAGTTCAAACCAGCTTAAGTCAGAGGATGAAGGAAAGATTGATTGACGGAGAGTTCCAGAGTTCACTAGTTGAGTAGAAGAAAGACTGAGAAAATTTACCAATTCTTGGATTGGAGAGCTGGACAGAATAGGAGTGGGACTGTGTTGAAAGACGGGGGAAGACTGAGAAAATTTGTAAATTCTTGGACTGGAGAGCTGGACAGAATAGGAGTGGGATTGTGTTGAAAGACGGGTGCCTCGAGGTGGGTATGCACTGAGAGAGCTCTGACTTCCATATACACTTCCTAATCTTAAAAAAAACTCCCAATAATAGCCGGAGAATAGAAAAAAAATGCGTATTGGATTTGAAAGGGTTAAGGGGAGGTTTTTAGTTATTTCGCTAGACCTCCATCAACCTTAAATTACACCCCCTTGAGTCCCTTTCAAGATAAATTTGTACATTTTTCGGTAGAACCGAAGCCGGTTCCTCTTAAATTACAGGCTCGCTATCGCTCGCCAGGAAAAAATCGACACCTAAATGGCACGAAAAGTCTTAAAATTTACAGAAATGGGGCGAAAGCTCTTAAAATCGCCAAACTAATGGGGCAAACGTTTTAAAATAGCAAAAGCAATGGGGCTAAACATGAGGGAGAAAGGGGTCCAGAAAACAATCCCTCAAGTGGAGATCTCCCCTTAAATATGATGATGGAAGGTCTGACTGAAGGAAACTAAATACTACAAGGAAAAACAAAAAACGAACAATTATATTTTCACTACTGTACTTACAAAAGGGTAATTATCTCATAAATCAACTTAGATAATTGTTGTCCCTAAGTATTCATCATCCAAGGCCTCTGTGTAATTAGCGTATTAACCCCTTATGTACCGGTGATGTACTTTGCATTATAAGCTGGCCATGATTAGACCGTTATATTTACAGCTTAGGAGGGACCGCTAGCAATAATAAGGCTTCCAACTATCTCCACCAACCCTTTTAACTACCACAGATCCTTCCTAAGCTGCATAATATCGTCTAAATATAGCTAGAATACAATACAACACACGTCGTCCGTACTGAAGGGGTTAACCTCTTCCGTTCCGGCGACGTCTCTCTGTTTTAATGCTCGCTATATTTAGACGATTGGGTGCAGTTTAACGGGAGATTTCCACTTGAGGGATTTTTTCTTTACCCCTTCCTCCCTCATGTTTAGACCCATTGCTTTTGAGATTTTAAGACGTTCGCCCCTTTAGTTTGGCGATTTTAAGAACTCACCCCATTTATGTCACTTTTAAGACCTTTCGTGCCATTCAGGTCTCGATTTTTCCTGGCGAGCGATAGCGAGCCTGTAATTTAAGAGGAACCGGCCTACGGCCGGGAAATTTTTCTACCGAAAAACGTACAAATTTATCTTGAAAGGGGGTCAAGGGGGTGTAATTTCAAGCTTGATGGAGGTCTAGGAAACACACTAAAAAAAAATCCCCTTAATAAAGATCTGTGGTAGTAAAAAGGGTTGAGTGAGGTAGTTCGAAGTCTGTTAATAAAACCTGAATGGGGTGAAGCGTCTCATTATCGCCAAACTAATGGGATGAAGCGTCTGAAGATCTCCAAACTAATGGAGCGAAACAGGGAAGGTAAAAAAAAAAAAAGACCCCCCTCGGGACAAATAGGGTTAAACGGATCCTTAATTCAGATTTGATTTCGGCTACCCAAAAAAAAAAAAAAAAAAAAAAAAAAAAAAAAAAAAAAAAAAAAAAATAATAATAATAATAATAATAATAATAATAATAATACATAATTAAATAAACAAATGTTCTCCTGCCAGTGGTACTTAGGGTACACGGAGTAGTGGTTGCCAAGGGTGCTGTGGAACGACTATAGTAGCAGCGTCATTACCGTCTCATAGCACCCTCATTAGTCATAATTACTGGCTTCCCGTTAATACCCTATCGTTCCTCAGCACATTAGTGGGGTAGTCCTTTTCTATCTTTCTCTGGCTTGTATCCATTTGGCCCCATTCAGCCTACTGTTTTAAGACGTTTATCCCCATCCAGGTGTCAATTTGTTACTGGTGAGCGGTAGCGAGCCAGCATATTTTTTATTTTTGTTTGACAGCAGGCTAAATTTGTACATTTTTCGATAGAAAAATGTCTCCGGCGAAGCCGGATTTCATATAATGCTGGCTCGCTATCGCTCGCCAGGAAGAAATCGACACCTAGATGGGGATAAACGTCTAAAAATAATTGGCTGAATGGTGCCGAATGGATACAAGCCAGAGAAAGAGAGAAAAGGACAGAAATAACAAAAAGCAGGTCACCCCCCTTAAAAGCAGGTCACCCCCCTTAAAAGCAGGTCACCCCCCCTTAAAAGCAGGTCACCCCCCTTAATAGCAGGTCACCCCCTTAATGCTACCCAGTCTTATTACGGCCATTCATTAATCTCTCTACTTTTACTTTCATTCGGCCATTCATAAATATTTAC
The DNA here is from genome assembly GCA_032716605.1 of Paralithodes platypus. Classification (NCBI taxonomy): domain Eukaryota; kingdom Metazoa; phylum Arthropoda; class Malacostraca; order Decapoda; family Lithodidae; genus Paralithodes; species Paralithodes platypus. The sequence goes on along the minus strand of CM064578.1, from coordinate 66,609,634 downwards.
TACGTTTTCAACCACTCTTCACTCTTACTTTCAATGCCATTCAATGTTCTTAGACACTCTCACTTTCACTCAATAATTCATTACTCGTATTACTCTTAACCCCTTCAGACTCATATGACGCAGAGGTTGCCAGATTATTATCAATACGAAATAGAGTTCTCTCGCTCTTATAATTACCTCTCCAAAATTAGTTTTCTGCCCACAGCTAACGCAAAGACAACTGCAGATGTTGAAGTAACTAAACTAAAGGTTTCTAAATACCCCTGACGGTAACAAAGGCTTTAAAGTATCCCCAATAGGCTCAACACAGCTAACTCAAAGACAACTGCAGAGGTTGAAGTAACTAAACTAAAGGTTTCTAAATACCCCTGATGGTAACAAAGGCTTTAAAGTGTCCCCAATAGGCTCAACACAGCTAACTCAAAGACAACTGCAGAGGTTGAAGTAACTAAACTAAAGGTTTCTAAATACCCCTGATGGTAACAAAGGCTTTAAAGTATCCCCAATAGGCTCAACACAGCTAACTCAAAGACAACTGCAGAGGTTGAAGTAACTAAACTAAAGGTTTCTAATTACCCCTGATGGTAACAAAGGCTTTAAAGTATCCCCAATAGGCTCAACACAGCTAACTCAAAGACAACTGCAGAGGTTGAAGTAACTAAACTAAAGGTTTCTAAATACCCCTGATGGTAACAAAGGCTTTAAAGTGTCCCCAATAGGCTCAACACAGCTAACTCAAAGACAACTGCAAAGGTTGAAGTAACTAAACTAAAGGTTTCTAAATACCCCTGATGGTAACAAAGGCTTTAAAGTATCCCCAATAGGCTCAACACAGCTAACTCAAAGACAACTGGAGAGGTTGAAGTAACTAAACTAAAGGTTTATAAATACCCCTGATGGTAACAAAGGCTTTAAAGTATCCCTAATAGGCTCAACACAGCTAACTCAAAGACAACTGAAGAGGTTGAAGTAACTAAACTAAAGGTTTCTAATTACCCCTGATGGTAACAAAGGCTTTAAAGTATCCCCAATAGGCTCAACACAGCTAACTCAAAGACAACTGCAGAGGTTGAAGTAACTAAACTAAACCCCTGATGGTAACAAAGGTTTTAAAGTATCCCCAATAGGCTCAAAATTGCGTCATATGCCGGAGAGGGTTAACTTTACAGTCATTCACTCTCACTTTCATTCTGCCATTCACAAATCCTATTACTCTTACTTTAAGGGAGCCCACCTCGCTTTTTTCCTCTTTCTCTCCCTCTCTCTTTGGCTTGTATCCATTCGGCCCCATTCAGCCCACTGTTTTAAGACGTTTACCCCCATCCAGGTGTCAATATTTTCCTGGCTAGCGGTAGCGAGCCAGCATATACAGTATATATTTTTGTTTTGACAGCAAGCTAAATTTGTACATTTTTCGATAGAACAATGTCTCCGGCGAAGCCGGATTTCTTCATACAATGCTGGCTCGCTATCGCTCGCCAGGAAGAAATCGACACTTGGATGGGGATAAACTTCTTAAAACAATTGGCTGAATGGGGCTGAATGGATAGAAGCCAGGGAAAGAGAGAAAAGGAGAGAGAGATAAAAAAAAAAAAAAACGGTGACCCCCTTAAACAATCTTTCACTCTCACTTTCAATAGTATTTGCTTTTCTTAGTAACTCGGGCACTCTCACTTTCATTCATTCAATATTAGTACTGTCACTTTCACAGGCACACACTCACTTTCAATAGCATTCGTTTTTCTTAGTCACTCGGGCACTCTCATTTTCTTTCTATCAGTAACTTAATTATTTTCAGTCGTGCACTTTTAATTTCGTTCAGAATTTCAGCCACTCTCTTTTATCTGTGTTTTCACTTTAAGGTAATTAGTAAATGCACTCTTAACCCTTTCACGCATTTATGACGCCGAGGTTGCCAGATTAGCAATGAGAAATAGAGTTCTCTCACTCTTATAATTACCTCTCCAAAATTAGTTTTCTGCCCACAGCTAACTCAAAGACAACTGCAGATGTTGAAGTAACTAAACTAATGGTTTATAAATACCCCTGATGGTAACAAAGGCTTTAAAGTATCCCCAATAGGCTCAACACAGCTAACTCAAAGACAACTGCAGAGGTTGAAGTAACTAAACTAAAGGTTTCTAAACACCCCTGATGGAAACAAAGGCTTTAAAGTATCCCCAATAGGCTCAACACAGCTAACTCAAAGACAACTGCAGAGGTTGAAGTAACTAAACTAAAGGTTTCTAAATACCCATGATGGTAACAAAGGCTTTAAAGTATCCCCAATAGGCTCAACACAGCTAACTCAAAGACAACTGCAGAGGTTGAAGTAACTAAACTAATGGTTTCTAAATACCCCTGATGGTAACAAAGGCTTTAAAGTATCCCTAATAGGCTCAACACAGCTAACTCAAAGACAACTGCAGAGGTTGAAGTAACTAAACTAAAGGTTTCTAAATACCCCTGATGGTAACAAAGGCTTTAAAGTATCCCCAATAGGCTCAACAGAGCTAACTCAAAGACAACTGCAGAGGTTGAAGTAACTAAACTAAAGGTTTCTAAATACCCCTGATGGTAACAAAGGCTTTAAAGTATCCCCAATAGACTCAACACAGCTAACTCAAAGACAACTGCAGAGGATAAAGTAACTAAACTAAAGGTTTCTAAATACCCCTGATGGAAACAAAGGCTTTAAAGTATCCCTAATAGGCTCAACACAGCTAACTCAAAGACAACTGCAGAGGTTGAAGTAACTAAACTAAAGGTTTCTAAATACCCTGATGGTAACAAAGGCTTTAAAGTATCCCCAATAGGCTCAACACAGCTAACTCAAAGACAACTGCAGAGGTTGAAGTAACTAAACTAAAGGTTTATAAATACCCCTGATGGTAACAAAGGCTTTAAAGTATCCCCAATAGGCTCAACACAGCTAACTCAAAGACAACTGCAGAGGTTGAAGTAACTAAACTAAAGGCTTCTAAATACCCCTGATGGTAACAAAGGTTTTAAAGTATCCCCAATAGGATCAAAATCGCGTCATATGTCGGAGAGGGTTAATATACAAACTATGCATTTCTATTTCAGACTTAGACTTAAGCTTTTAATTTGACAGTAATAAAAAAAAAACTATTGATCTTGTTAGCATAAATCACAATTAATCGTCCTGGTGGTCTAATGGTTAGAGTGTTTAAAAATCTGTGTGTGATAAACCCAGGTTCGAATCCCGGTGGTGTGGTGAAATTAATAACAAATATAATATATGAGTAATACAAATAAGTCATATATAAGTCATATATAAGTCATATATAAGTCATATAAGTCATAATTTCTACCACAAAATATATTCACTACGATTCCAAACAGCTTTATAGGTAGCGCCAACCAACTTGACAGTAATCGTGATCCCTGGCCTCTCTGTAACTCCAAAGGGCCTAGAGCAAACTGGCTGTAAATATCCACACCTATTTCCTGGTGGACTCTTCCCAAATGATAGAAATGTCAGCCCGATTGCTTTCATTCATTTCGAGTTATAAGAAGTCAAGGGGAGATCTCCACTTGAGGGATTTTTTTCTTGACCCCTTTCTCCCTCATGTTTAGCCCCATTGCTTTTGATATTATATAACGTTTGCCCCATTAGTTTAGTGATTTTAAGAACTTTCACCCCATATTAAGACCTTTCGTGCAATTCAGGTGTCGATTTTATCCTGGCGAGCGATAGCGAGCCTGTAATTTAAGAGGAACCGGCCTTCGGCCGGGAAATTTTTCTACCGAAAAATGTACAAATTTATCTTGAAAGGGACTCAAGGGGGTGTAATTTTAAGCTTGATGGAGGTCTAGGGAACCAACTAAATACCTTCCCTTAACCCCTATAGTTATAACCTTATACGTCAACAGGAGACAACTATTCCAATGACACCTGAGCCTTCCTAAATGTCCCTCGTAACTATGATTAAGGGGAGACTGACCGTTTGTTTGGTCTATTAAGGGGAGACTGACCGTTTGTTTGGTCTATTAAGGGGAGACTGACCGTTTGTTTGGTCTATTAAGGGGAGGCAGACCGTTTGTTTGGTCTATTAAGGGGAGACTGACCGTTTGTTTGGTCTATTAAGGGGAGACTGACCGTTTGTTTGGTCTATTAAGGGGAGGCAGGCCGTTTGTTTGGTCTATTAAGGGGAGACTGACCGTTTGTTTGGTCTATTAAGGGGAGGCAGGCCGTTTGTTTGGTCTATTAAGGGGAGGCAGTCCGTTTGTTTGGTCTATTAAGGGGAGGCAGGCCGTTTGTTTGGTCTATTAAGGGGAGGCAGGCCGTTTGTTTGGTCTATTAAGGGGAGGCAGTCCGTTTGTTTGGTCTATTAAGGGGAGACTGACCGTTTGTTTGGTCTATTAAGGGGAGACTGACCGTTTGTTTGGTCTATTAAGGGGAGGCAGGCCGTTTGTTTGGTCTATTAAGGGGAGGCAGGCCGTTTGTTTGGTCTATTAAGGGGAGACAGACCGTTTGTTTGGTCTATTAAGGGGAGACTGACCGTTTGTTTGGTCTATTAAGGGGAGGCAGACCGTTTGTTTGGTCTATTAAGGGGAGACTGACCGTTTGTTTGGTCTATTAAGGGGAGACAGACCGTTTGTTTGGTCTATTAATTCATTTATTCATATATTTTTTTTTTAAAGTTTCCTCCCTAGACCTCCATCAAACTTAGAAAAACACCCCCTAGACCCCCCTTCTAGATAAATGTGTACATTTTTCGGTAGAAAAATGTCCCGGCCGAAGTTCCTCTTAAAATTGCAGGCTCGCTATCGCTCGCCAGGAAATAATCGACACCTAAATGGCACGACAAATCTTAAAATTGACAACGAAATGGGGCGAAAGGTGTTAAAATCGCCAAAGTAATGGGCCGAACGTCTTATAATCTCAAAACTAGTGGGGCTAAACATTAGGGTGAAGGGGGTCCAGAAAAACGGTCTGCCTCCCCTTAAGAGGACCACGTCCCACTCATCTTTAGCCCCATTGCTCATGTGATTTAAGGAGGGTGACCGGCTTTTTGTTATTTCTGTCCTTTTCTCTCTTTCTCTGGCTTGTATCCATTCGGCCCCATTCAGCCAACTATTTTAAGACGTTTATCCCCATCTAGGTGTCGATTTCTTCCTGGCGTGCGATAGCGAGTCAGCATTATATGAAGATATCCGGCTTCGCCGGAGAAATTTTTCTATCGAAAAATGTACAAATTTAGCCTGCTGTCAAACAAAAATAAAAAATATGCTGGCTCGCTACCACTCACCAGTAAAAAATTTACACCTGGATGGGGATAAACGTCTTAAAACAGTAGGCTGAATGGGGCCAAATGGATACAAGCCAGAGAAAGATAGAAAAGGACAGAACAAAAACAGGTCACCCCCCATAAAAGACTACACTCATCCCTTTAACTACCATATATCCTTCAAGTTTCGTAAAGTCGTCTAAATATACTGCATTCGACATTTGTGTCAATACAATATTTTGAATTGAATTGAAATGTAGCCAAAATTAAATGAAAAAGACGTCGCTGGTACGTATATAGACTAATAAATCCACTCCAACAGCTTCCTCTCTCTCTCCAACACCCTTTCTCCCCTCCCTACACTCTTCAGAAAATAGGAAAAGGTAGAGAGTAGCTACGAGGTGCCGTTATAAAGGCTTACCCCTCAATACCTTTCTATACTATTTCCTCCAATTTACCCTAGTCCCCCGTATAGAAAACTTACCGATCACCAGCACCAACTTCGCTAAAGGCAGCCACATCTCTCCCCTGGTATTCGCTACAAGGGTTCACAACGGTATCCTTACTCGGAGCTAAGGGATCCCATTCTTATACTTTTATACTCGCCGCCTCTTTAGTAGCCTTCCCGCCATTGTTGCAGGGGGGAGGTCACGTGACGAGCTACGAGCCCTCCCATTGGTCACTTTCACCCGCCAAGGAGAGTTGCATCTTCAGTGACGCATCCTCTTTCGTAAACAAACCCTCCTGTTTCCCTATTTACACCACGAAATAAACCAAATTATCACGTAATTATCTCTCTATGGTATCTTTAAAGTATAATTAATCTTTAGTTATGATATCAAAGCGATTGGTTAGTTAGATTTGATGGTGTCTAGGTGTTTGAGAGATTATCCTACCTCCGCCCCCCGTTTGGAGGAGGGAATTCACTTTTACTTTCGTCCCGACAGTCGCTTTGCTCGCTACTCTTTTCGCTCACATAACAAAGCCACTCCAACAGCTTCCTCTCTCTCCAACACCCCTTCTCCCCTCTCAACACAGACACACCAAAGCCACTCCTAACAGCTTCCTCTCTCTCCAACACTCCTTCTCCAGTAACACACATAACAAAGCCACTCCAACAGCTTCCTCTCTCTCTATACTCTTCAGAAAATAGGGAAAGTAGACAGTAGCTACGAGGTGCCGTTTGTAAAGGCTTATCCCTCAATACCTTCACCTGACCTGACAAATTGGTCGGTTCCTCCAAATTTCAGAGTCGCTACCACTCGCCAGGAAAAAAATCGACCCTTAACCCCTTCAGTACCGGTGCCTTCCTTCTCATTATATTAAATTAGGATTCAGAAGGACCTCCACCAATTAACTGGCTACGAACAATCTCAAATAACCCTTTTCACTACCATAGACCCTTCTTAAGGGGAGAATTCCACTTGAAGGATTTTTTCTTGACTCCTTTCTCCCTCATGTTTAGCCCCATTGTTTTCCTAATGTTAAGACGTTCGGCACATTATTTTGACGATTTTTCGAACTTTCAACCCATTTCTGTCAATTTTAAGACCTTTCGTGCCATTTAGGTGTCGATTTTATCCTGGCGAGCGATAGCGAGCCTGTAATTTAAGAGGAACCGGCTTTCAGCCGGGACATTTTTCTACCGAAAAATTTACAAATTTATCTTGAAAGGGGCTCAAGGGGGTGTAATCTTAAGCTTGATGGATATCTACGGACCAAACTAAAAACCTCCCCTTAAACTACCCAAAATTGTCTAAATATAGCTAAAAAACAAAACAAAAAAACAAAGACGTCACCGGTAACGAAGGGGTTAAATGGCACGAAACGTCTTGATATTGGTCAAGAAATGGGACGAAAGGTGCTAAACTTGACAAACTACTAATGGGGCGTACGTCTTTAAAAGGTCAACACTAATGGGGCTAAGCATGAGGGAGAAGGTGGTCCAGAATATTAACTACCCTTTAATTTCTCTCATCCCTTAAGGGGAGATGGGTCGTTTCCCCCCATCTTCCTCATGTTTAGTCCCATTAGTTTTCAGATTTCATGACGTTCGACCCATTAGTTTGGCGATACTAAGACCTTTTGTCCCATTTCTTTGTCAATAATAAAACATTTGGCTTTCCATAATGCAGTTGGGATTAGATTGGTATCCAACATTCGAAAATGGATATTAACCCTCTCCGACATATGACGCGATTTTGAGCCTATTGGGGATACTTTAAAGCCTTTGTTACCATCAGGGGTATTTATAAACCTTTAGTTTAGTTACTTCAACCTCTGCAGTTGTCTTTGAGTTAGCTGTGTTGAGCCTATTGGGGATACTTTAAAACCTTTGTTACCATCAGGGGTATTTAGAAACCTTTAGTTTAGTGACTTCAACCTCTGCAGTTGTCTTTGAGTTAGCTGTGTTGAGCCTATTGGGGATACTTTAAAGCCTTTGTTACCATCAGGGGTATTTAGAAACCTTTAGTTTAGTGACTTCAACCTCTGCAGTTGTCTTTGAGTTAGCTGTGTTGAGCCTATTGGGGATACTTTAAAGCCTTTGTTACCATCAAGGGTATTTAGAAACCTTTAGTTTAGTTACTTCAACCTCTGCAGTTGTCTTTGAGTTAGCTGTGTTGAGCCTATTGGGGATACTTTAAAGCCTTTGTTACCATCAGGGGTATTTAGAAACCTTTAGTTTAGTTACTTCAACCTCTGCAGTTGTCTTTGAGTTAGCTGTGTTGAGCCTATTGGGGATACTTTAAAGCCTTTGTTTCCATCAGGGGTATTTAGAAACCTTTAGTTTAGTTACTTCAACCTCTGCAGTTGTCTTTGAGTTAGCTGTGTTGAGCCTATTGGGGATACTTTAAAGCCTTTGTTACCATCAGGGGTATTTAGAAACCTTTAGTTTAGTTACTTCAACCTCTGCAGTTGTCTTTGAGTTAGCTGTGTTGAGCCTATTGGGGATACTTTAAAGCCTTTGTTACCATCAGGGGTATTTAGAAACCTTTAGTTTAGTTACTTCAACCTCTGCAGTTGTCTTTGAGTTAGCTGTGTTGAGCCTATTGGGGATACTTTAAAGCCTTTGTTACCATCAGGGGTATTTACAAACCTTTAGTTTAGTTACTTCAACCTCTGCAGTTGTCTTTGAGTTAGCTCTGGGCAGAAAACTAATTTTGGAGAGGTAATTATAAGAGTGAGAGAACTCTATTTCGTATTGCTAATCTGGCAACCTCTGCGTCATATGAGTCTGAAGGGGTTAATTGTGATCGTGTACTTAGCCTTTGACTGTGTTGGTGGTGTAATGGTTTAGGTGCTTATGTTCTGGGTGTGGTGTCCCGAGTTGGAATCCCCGGGAGGACCATAATTATGCTTTCATTAGTTTATTCAAGTACATTGGGGTTTGTACTTGATGATTAATGTTAAGAACGGGGTGTTACTTATAAGACCTTTCGTGCTATTTAGGAGTCGATTTTATTCCTGGCAAACCGATAGTGAGCCTGAAATTTTGGTTAGAATCGCGCGGGAAACTTTTCTTCCGAAAAATGTAAAAAAATAATTTAGAAGGGGGATCTAATGGATTTTAATTAAAGTTTGATGGAGGTCTAGGGAAGAAACTCAAACAAACAATAAACAGATAAAGATACAAACATACAAATACGCCCATTCCCCCTTAACCCCTTCAGAAAGATGACGTCATTTTCATCCTAACGATTTTCCTGCGCTTACAATCTACCTAAAGGATTCAAATACGACCTCAATAAACTCTCTGGATTATCATAGGTCTTTCTTAAGGAGGGATGGGCTGGTTTTGGTGGCCCCCTTCTCCCTCATGTTTAGCCCCATTGTTGTTTTTTTAAATTTAAGGCGTTCAGCCCATTACTTAGGCGATTTAAGACTCTTCGCCCCATTTCTTTGTCAATATTTAGACTTTTCGTGTCATTCAGGTGTCGATTTTTTCCTGGCGAGTGATAGTGAGCCTGTATTTTAAGAGGAACCGGCCTTTGGCCGGGAAATGTTTCTATCGAAAAATTAACAAATTCATCTAGAAGGGTCTTCGGCGGGTGTTATTTTAAGCTTGATGGATGTCTAGGGAGGAAGCTAACAAAAACAATGAAAAATACATAAATAAGAAAATAAATACGCACATCCCCTTAAATAAATACGCCCATCCCCTTAAATAAATACGCCCATCCCCTTAAATAAATACGCCCATCCCCTTAAATAAATACGCCCATCCCCCTTAAATAAATACGCCCATTCCCTTAAATAAATACGCCCATCCCCCTTAAATAAATACGCCCATCCCCCTTAAATAAACACAAATATAAACACAACATATCGACCACAGGAGACTCGATCCCTGGTTCCACAGTTCACACCCGGCGCTTCCCGCAAGGAGCTGCTGACATGGATTCTTCAATTCAAATGTAACCAAACTTGTGTATAGCTGTATCATTAGTTTGTATTAGTTTCATATTAGTTTGTATCCTCTCACACCACTCTCCTAGACAAGGTTGAAAGGAAGGCCTTTCGTATAATTAACTCCCGTCCACTCACCAACTCTCTGCAATCTCTCTCTCTCCGCCGCAATGTTGCATCTCTCTCGCTATTCTATCGCTACTATAATAATCAGTGTTCCTCAGAGCTATCCCAGTGCATACCACCTCCTTTACGTAGGGCACGTGGTACGGTACCCGTCTTGCAACTCAATCCCACCCCTACTCTGTGCAACTCTCCAACCCAAGAGTGAAACGTTACTCTCAAACTTTCTTCTACTCAACAGCTGAGCTCTGGAACTCTCTCCCAGAATCAGTCTTTCCCGCTTCCTATGACTTAAATTGCTTCAAACTCCGTGTGTCCAGGCATTTTGGCTCGAACGTCCCTTGATTTTGGCCCTGTCACTCTTTCAACTATGGGGGAGGCACTCGCTATAGGCAGTTATGCCTTTTGCCTCCCTCAATCACATAGAAAAAAAAATATATATATATATAACTAAATATATGAAAAATATGACTTAATACTATATATGGTCATTTGAGTTTGGTATTATCGTGGGCATGACCACGATTTCCCAGTGTACTTGGGTAACTGTGGGCTGCCGAAAACACCACGGAACGAGAGATGAAGGACCACGCAAATCATAGTTTTGATGAAGGATGACGGAAAATATGCCAGTGTGATAGCCCCTTCAGCTGCATAAAGGCGTCTAATGATAGCCAAAATAAACTGCTGAAACGCGTCAGAGCTTCAAAGGGTTAATTTATTCATCGACTTAATTAGTTTTCTCGCTAGACCTCCATCAAGCTTTAAAAAACACCCCCCTTACAACCCCCTTCAAGTAAATGGACTGCAAATTTCCACACTTACTCCCTGGCTGACCCTTCCCAAATGGCAGAAATTTTAGTTCGATTAATCTAGTTGTTTGGGAGTTAGAGAGATTAAGACGATAGTTTTTTTTTTTTTTTTTATCTATTCATTCATTTTTGTTTTTTTGTTTTTTTTAGTTTCCTCGCTAGACCTCCATCAAGCTTAAAAAAACACCCCCTAGACCCCCCCCCCTTCAAGATTAATTTGTACATATTACGGTAGAACAATTTCCCTTCCTTAAATTACAGGCTCGCTATCGCTCGCCAGGAAAAAAATCGATACCTTAATGGCACGAAAGGTCTTAAAATTGACAACGAAATGGGGCGAAAGGTGTTAAAATCGCCAAACTAATGGGCCGAACGTCTGAACATCTCAAAACTAATGGGGCTAAGCATGAGGGAGAAGGGGTCCCACAAAAAAAAAAAAAAAAATAGCGACTACCTCCCCCTTAACCCTTTCAGTACCAGGGACGTCCTTTTCATCATATTCTGGCAACTATTAGACGATTTTTTCAGCTTGGGAAGGACCTCTAGCCATAATAAGGCTTCAAACTATCTCCACCAACCCTTTTAAGGGGAGGTCTCCAGTTGAGGGATTGTTTTCTTGACCCCTTTTTCCCTCATGTTTAGCCCCATTGCTTTTGATATTATAAAACGTTTGCCCCATTAGTTTAGCGATTTTAAGAACTTTCACCCCATACTAAGACCTTTCGTGCAATTCAGGTGTCTATTTTATCCTGGCGAGCGATAGCGAGCCTGTAATTTAAGAGGAACCGGCCTTCGGCCGGGACATTTTTCTACCGAAAAATGTACAAATTTATCTTGAAAGGGACTCAAGGGGGTGTAATTTTAAGGTTGATGGAGGTCTAGGGAACAAACTAAATACCTCCCCTTAACTACCACAGATCTTTCTTAAGCTGCATAATATCGTCTAAATATAGCTATAGACTAGAAGATAACACACGTCGCTGGTACTCAAAGGGTTAAAGTTGACTAGTTTTAGCCTACTCATTTGGAACAGGGCATAGTGGTGACAAATCTAGCTGTTGAAGTGTCTCATCTTGTTGTAGGAGCGAAACGGCCAGGGGGTGAAACGTCCTGATACCCAATGCAACCCACCCACCGCCGCGCGAAACATTATGAAATCCTTCGAAGTCCATTGAAACGCTGGCTAGGGATTGGGGGGAGGGGTTTAAGGGGAGGGCACTGCGAGCGACCAATCAGCGGCTGGCACTCTGGACTCCTTGGCACTGCGGGGACCAATGGGAGGCGAGCGTTTGGCCCAGTCCTTTGGGCGGGTTAGATTTTTCCCGCGCTATTTTTCTATGGGATTTAGTTGGTGTGGGTCTATGTGTGGGTGAGAGTGTGGGTGCTGTGGTATGGGTGGAAGTGGGTGAGAGTGGGTGTGCATGGGTGTAAGTGTGTGTGTGTGGGTGGAAGTGCTGGGCGGGGATGGGTGGTGGGTGTGCATGGGTGAGCAATTTGAGAATGGGTGTACAAGTGGTTGGGATGGGTGGAAGTGTGGGTGTAAGTGGAAGTGTGGGTGTAAGTATGGGTGTGTGTGGATGTACAATATGTGTGTGTGTGTGTGTGTGTGTGTGTGTGTGTGTGTGTGTGTGTGTGTGTGTGTGTGTGTTAATGGATGTAGGTGTGAGAATATTGTTATGTAAGTACGTTGATAGAGACAGTATATTGCTATGTAGGTACCGCTACTGTGTGTGTGTGTAAGAGAAAGAGAGAGAGAGAGAGAGAGAGAGCGAGTGTGTGTGACAGTGAATATGTGGATAATTGTATAGATATGTAATTAGTAAGTATTCTGTGTGAGGGTAGATAGAAAAAAAAAAATTATATATTTATATCTTGACAAAGTAGAAAAGAAAGCCTTTCATCTCATTAACTCACGTTCACTCACTGACTCTCTGCAACCTGTCTCTCTTCGCCGCAGTGTTGCATCTATCTCGCTATTCTACCGCTATTACAATAATCAGTGTTCCTCAAAGCTCTCCCAGTGTATACCACCTCCTCTACGTAGGGTACGTAGTACCCGTCTTGCAACACAATCGCATTCCTACTCTGTGCAACTCTCCAATCCAAGAGTGAAACGATATTCTCAACCATTCTTCTATTCAACAGCTGAACTCTGGAACTCTCTCCCTGAATCCATCTTCCCCTCATCCTATGACTTAAATTGCTTCAAACTCCGTGTGTCCAGACATTTTAGCTCGAACGTTCCTTGATTTTGGCCCTGTCACTCTTTCAACTGGAAGAGGCACTCGTTACAGGCAGTTCTGCCTTTTGTCTCCCTCATCCAGATAAAAAATAAATAAATAAATATATTTATATATACAGTATATGTATATATTTATAATTATATATATATATATATATATATATATATATATATATATACTGTATAGAGAGAGAGAGAGAGAGAAAGAGAAAGAGAAAGAGAGAGAGAGAGAGAGAGAGAGAGAGAGTATATGGGTACAATAATGACCCTTACAACCATCGAACAAGACACAATGCACGGAAGAGACACATACCTAACTGTCGCGCTAATTTCCGTTCACCTTTCTCGTTTATCGAAAGTCACGAAACAATTATCTAAAGGCGAAACAATTATATAAAAGCGAAACAATTATATAAAGAGAAACTCTTGGCACAGGTAGGGTGGAGGGGGCTTCTTGGATTTGATTATTTTGTTATTAACTCCTTTAATTAAGGGGAGATAGGTTGTTTTTCAGGTGCCCCTTCTTCCTCATGTTTAGCCCCATTAGTTTGGAGATTTTTAGACTTTTGCCTCATTACCGGTACCTTTGCGATTTTAAGACCTTTTACCCCATTTCTTTGTCAATATTAAGACCTTTCGTGCTATTTAGGTGTCGCTTTTTTCCTGGCGAACGATAGTGAGCCCGTAATCTTGGAAATCTTCTACCGAAAAATGTACAAATTAATCTAGAAGGGGAACTTAATGAATGTTTTTTTAAGTTTGATGGAGGTCTAGGGAGGAAAGTAGAAAAACAAAATATATATACGAAATAATGTACCAAAAAGTGAACCATTCCCCTTAAAATAAAGCGAACCTCTTGGTAAATGTCAGAGTGGAGGTGGCTTATATTATTGTGGTATCTTAAGGAGGGTGACCTGCTTTTTGGTTATTTCTCTCCTTTTCTCTCTTTCTCTGGCTTGTATCCATTCGGCCCCATTCAGCCTACTATTTTAAGACGTTTATCCCCATCTAGGTGTCGATTTCTATCTGGCGAGCGATACTGAGCCAGCATTATAAGAACAAATCCGGCTTCGCCGGAGACATTTTTCTATCGAAAAATGTACAAATTTAGCCTGCTGTCAAAAAAATTTTAAAAAATATACTGGCTCGCTACCGCTCACCAGTAACAAATTGACACCTGGATGGGGATAAACGTTTTAAAACAGTAGGCTGAATGGGGCCAAATGGATACAAGCCAGAGAAAGAGAGAAAAGGACAGAACAAAAGCAGGTCACCGCCCTTAAATTAGCTCCTTCGGGATGATGACCCGTCTTGACTATTTTCTCCGGCTACTATTAGAAGACTTTATTAAGTTTACGAACAAGGGTATGGGGGAAGCACTCGCCACAGGAAGTTCTGCCTTTTGTCTCCCTCACTCACATAGGAAAAAAAAACAGCTTGAAGGGAGTTTGGAAAGCAAGCATCAACAGATATATTGATCCTTACGAGGCTACATGTATTATAATAATCTACCTGGCACAGAGTGATGGGAAGATATTCATTTGTAAACAGTTAACCCTTTCACGCATTTATGACGCAGAGGTTGCCAGATTAGCAATAATAAATAGAGTTCTCTCACTCTTATAATTACCTCTCCAAAATTAGTTTTCTGCCCACAGCTAACTCAAAGACAACTGCAGAGGTTGAAGTAACTAAACTAAAGGTTTCTAAATACCCCTGATGGTAACAAAGGCTTTAAAGTATCCCCAATAGGCTCAACACAGCTAACTCAAAGACAACTGCAGAGGTTGAAGTAACTAAACTAAAGGTTTCTAAATACCCCTGATGGTAACAAAGGCTTTAAAGTATCCCCAATAGGCTCAACACAGCTAACTCAAAGACAACTGCAGAGGTTGAAGTAACTAAACTAAAGGTTTCTAAATACCCCTGATGGTAACAAAGGCTTTAAAGTATCCCCAATAGGCTCAACACAGCTAACTCAAAGACAACTGCAGAGGTTGAAGTAACTAAACTAAAGGTTTCTAAATACCCCTGATGGTAACAAAGGCTTTAAAGTATCCCTAATAGGCTCAACACAGCTAACTCAAAGACAACTGCAGAGGTTGAAGTAACTAAACTAAAGGTTTTAAATACCCCTGATGGTAACAAAGGCTTTAAAGTATCCCCAATAGGCTCAACACAGCTAACTCAAAGACAACTGCAGAGGTTGAAGTAACTAAACTAAAGGTTTCTAAATACCCCTGATGGTAACAAAGGCTTTAAAGTATCCCCAATAGGCTCAACACAGCTAACTCAAAGACAACTGCAGAGGTTGAAGTAACTAAACTAAAGGTTTCTAAATACCCCTGATGGTAACAAAGGCTTTAAAGTATCCCCAATAGGCTCAACACAGCTAACTCAAAGACAACTGCAGAGGTTGAAGTAACTAAACTAAAGGTTTCTAAATACCCCTGATGGTAACAAAGGCTATAAAGTATCCCCAATAGGCTCAACACAGCTAACTCAAAGACAACTGCAGAGGTTGAAGTAACTAAACTAAAGGTTTCTAAATACCCCTGATGGTAACAAAGGCTTTAAAGTATCCCCAATAGGCTCAACATCGCGTCGTATGTCAGAGAGGGTTAAGGGGTGGTGGTGCTTGGATTTTGGTCTGTATATTTACTTATTGTTGAATTTCCTCGCTAGACCTCCATCAAGCTTGAAACAAACATCCACTAGACCCACTTTCAAGACAAATTTGTACATTTTTTGGTAGAAAAATGTCCCGGCCGAAGGTCGGTTCCTTCAAAAACTACAGGCTCGCTATCGCTCGCCAAGAAAAAAATTGACACCTAAATGGCACGAAAGGTCCTAATATTGACAAAAAAAGGGGGCGAAAGGTCTCAAAATCGCCAAACTAATGGGACGAACGTCTAAATATCTCAACACTAATATGCTAAACATGAGGGAGAAGGGGGTCCAGAACAAGCGATTACCTCCCCCCTTAATCGGAGTTAACCCCTTCGGTACCGCCAACGTCATTTTAATTTTATTCTGGCTGCATTTAGACGATTTTGTGCAGTTTAACCCTTTCAAGCTCTGACGCGTTTTTTGTGCAGTTTAAGGCGAGGTATTTAGTTTGTTCCCTACGTTTTCATCAAGCTTAAAATTACACCCCCTAGACCCCCTTTCAAGATAAATTTGTACATTTTTCGGTAGAAAAATGTCCCGGCCGGAGGCCGGTTGCTCTTAAATTACAGGCTCGCTGTCGCTCGCCAGGAAAAAATCGACACCTTAATGGCACGAAAGGTCTTAAATTGACATAAACGGGGCAAAATGTCTTAAAATGTCAAAACTACTAGGGAGAACGTCTTAAAATCTCAAAAGCAATGGGGCTAAACATGAGGGAGAAAGGGTTCCAGAAAAAAAATCCCTCAAGTGGAAATCTCCCCTTAACCCGTTCAGTACCAGAGATGTTCTTTTCTGGCAACTATTAGACAATTCTATTCAGCTTAGGAAGGACCTCTAGCAATAATACGGCTTCAAACTACCTCAACCAATCCTTTTAACTACCACAGATCCTTCCTAAGCTGCATACTATCGTCTAAATAAAGCTAGGTTGAAATATAGCACACGTCGCTGGTACTCAAAGGGTTAAGGGGGGTGACCTGTTTTTTGTTCTGTCCTTTTCTCTCTTTCTCTGGCTTGTATCCATTTGGCCCCATTCAGCCAACTGTTTTAAGACTTATCCCCATCCAGGTGTCAATTGTTTACTGGTGAGCGGTAGCGAGCCAGCATATTTTTTAGGTTTGTTTGACAGCAGGCTAAATTTGTACATTTTTCGATAGACAAATAGAACAAGGAAAAACAGGAAAAAAATCGACACCTAAATGGCACGAAGGTTTTAAAATTGACAGAAATGGGGCGAAAGTTCTTAAAATCGCCAAACTAATGGGGCTTACGTCTTAAAATCTTAAAAAACAATGGAGCTAAACTTGAGGGAGAAAGGGGTCAAGAAAAATATCCCTCAAGTGGAAATCTCCCTTTAAGTGAGGTACTTTATAGGAATTTCTATTACTTTCTCGGCCACTGAGAGTAAGCCTGTTTTGTTATTTGAAGGGGGGTGGGGGGGGGGGGATGGGCCTATTTATCTCATCCATAACTGCCTTCGTGGTGTAATGCATAAGGTGTTGATATTCGGTGTGAGCGTCCTGGGTTCGAATCCACGGACTGCCACATGTGTTTGTAATATTTCATTAATCGATTTTAGGAGTAGAGTTGGTTGTTGGATGGAACATAATAATTAATATATATATATATATATATATATATATATATATATATATATATATATATATATATATATATTTTTTTTTCCCGTCTACTTTAAGTTTCCTCCCTAGACCTTCATTAAGCTTAAAAAACACACCTCCAACACCTTCCTTCAAGATAAATTTGTACATTCTTCGATAGAAAACTGTCCCGGTATTTCTTAAATTACTGGCTCGCTATCGCTCGGCAGGAAAAACTCGACACCTAATTGAGACGAAGTCTTAATACTGCCAAAGAAATGGGGCGAAAGGTCTTAAAAACGCAAAACTAATGGAACGAACGGCCTAAAATCTCGAAACTAATGGGGCCAAGCATGGGACCGGAAAAACGACCCATCTCCCTTTAAGCTACCCAGTTACGCAAATTATACAACGACCTTTTCAGCCTCCCAGGATTGCTTTCATTTCACCCCGAACACTATAAGAGACGTCTGATCCAGCCCAACAAGAATAAAAAGAACAACAACAACAACAATAGCGAGATGAGTGTTGGTTCCAGGCGGAGGCATAGAGACCTCCTTGCGTACTGAGAGGGTTAAGGAGAGGTATTAAGTTTATTCCCTAGACCTCCATCAAGCTTAAAATTAAACCCCCTTGACCCACTTTCAAGATAAATTTGTACATTTTTCGGCAGAAAAATGTTCCGGCCAAATGCCGGTTCCTCTTAAATTACAGGCTCGCTATCGCTCGCCAGGAAAAAATCGACACCTAAATGGTACGAAAGGTCTTAAAATTGAAAAAAATGGGGCGAACGTTCTTAAAATCGCCAAATTAATGGGGTGAACATCTTAAAAACTCAAAATCAATGGGGCTAAACATGAGGGAGAAAGGTCAAGAAAAAATAGCGAGCCTGTAATTTTAAGAGGAAACGGCCTTTGGCCGGGACATTTTGCTACCGAAAAATTTACAAATTTATCTTGAAGGGGGGTCTAGGGGGTGTTTTTCTAAGCTCGATGGAGGTCTAGGGAGGAAACTAAAAAAAATATATGGATAAATGAATTAATAGACCAAACAAACGGTCAGTCTCCCCTTAAGCATAGTAATACAAGGTTCCCGGTAAATGTTTGGTTGGATATGTGCGCAACGCCTGAGAGGATGATTTGGTGGTTTTCAATGGACATATGACGTCATTATAAAGTTCCCAGGATGAAGTAAGCGAAGAAATACTCGGGGAATATCTTGACCAAGTGTTTAATAGACACATATATATACACATAGATAGCCCTTACGTACACACACACACACACACACACACACGCACACACACACACACACACACACACACACACTCTCTCTCCCCATAATTAACATAAACCCATTGGTATTCTAAAGAGTAGCCAGCTGTAATAAAGAGTAGCCAGCTGTAATAAAGAGAGGCCAGCTGTAATAAAGAGTAGCCACCTGTAATAAAGAGTAGCCAGCTGTAATAAAGAGTAGCCACCTGTAATAAAAGAGTAGTCAGCTGTAATAAAGAGTAGCCA
>CM064578.1:66583504-66588504 GCA_032716605.1 Paralithodes platypus | reverse complement strand
GGTCTAGAAGCTTAAAAAAATACACTTTATCAGAATTCAGCCGCCAAACTTAATCTACCTTCAGTCTAGTTACCGATACCAGTGCGAAAATGTCCCGAAATAATACCAGAAAAAAATTGCTCATGGAAAATTGACGGAAAAAACGCTCGTGTGACAGCGGCTTAAAGGGAGGAACACGTTATTTATTACCACTGCCAGACAAAAGAAAAAAACTAAAAACTAAAAAAATAGTAACCTTGAAAAGTCGGAATATAAAATATGTTGCTTAGTTGCAACTTTGTTCGTTGATGTCTCTCTCTCTCTCTCTCTCTCTCTCTCTCTCTCTCTCTCTCTCTCTAATATAAATCAATAAACAATTAATCAATCAATCAATAAACACAAACACACAAATAAATAAATCAACAAACAAACATGGAGTTACATGGAGGGATAGACAGACTAATGAGGAAGTAAGAAGGAGGTGTGGTGTGGAGGTAGATGTGCTGGAAAGTGTGAAAAGGAACAACTTGAGATGGTTCGGCCATATGGAACGTATGGAAAGTGAGAGAATGACTAAGAGGGTGTACGAGAGCGAGTTGGAGGGACAGAGGGGGAGAGGTAGACCGAATATGAGGTGGAAGGATGGAGTGAGGAACTACATGAACGAAGGCGGTGCTGGTTGGGGGGAGGGGCGTCGACTGACTGGGGACAGAGGTGCATGGGGGCGGTTCGTTCGTGGCCACCCTTCGGGGATCGCGGCGGCAGGCAATAGATAGATAGATAGAACAAAAAACAAATATATATATATATATATATTATATATATACATTATATGTATTAAATATATATTATATACATTATATGTATTAAATATATATTATATATATCTATCTATCTATCTATATATATATATATATTATATATATATATATATATATATATATATATATATATATTATATATATACCGGTATATATATATATATATTATATATATATATATATCTAATCGATTAAAAAATAAACCTACCCCCCTTAATAAACCTACCCCCTTAATAAACCTACCCCCCTTAATAACACCTAACCCTTAATAAAACCTACCCTTTAATAACACCTACCCCCCTAATAAAACCTACCTCCCTTAATAAACCTACCCCCCTTAATAAAACCTACCCCCCTTAATAAACTTACCCCCTTTAATAACACCTACCCCTTTAATAACACCTACCCCTTTAATAACACCTACCCCTTTAATAACACCTACCCCTTTAATAACACCTACCCCTTAATAACACCTACCCCCTTAATAACACCTACCCCTTAATAACACCTACCCCCTTAATAACACCCACCCCCCTTAAAACCTACCCCCTTAATAAACCTACCACCCTTAATAAACCTACCCCCCTTTATTAACCTACCACCCCTAATAATCCTACCAACCTTAATAACCTACCCCCCTTAATAAACCTACCCCCTTTAATAACACCTACCCCTTAATAACACCTACCCCCTTAATAACACCTACCCCTTAATAACACCTACCCCTTAATAACACCTACCCCTTAATAACACCTACCCCCTTAATAACACCTACCCCCTTAATAACACCTACCCCTTAATAACACCTACCCCCTTAATCAACCTACCCCCCTTAATCAACCTACCCCCCTTAATCAACCTACCCCCCTTAATCAACCTACCCCCCCTTAATAACACCTACCCCTTAATAAAACCTACCCCCTTAATAAACCTACTATAAAACCTGCCCCCCTTATAAAACCTGCCCCCCTTAATAAACCTACCCCTTAATAAACCTACCCCCCTTAATAAACCTACCCCCCTTAATAAAACCTACCCCCTTAATAAACCTACCCCCCTTAATAAACCTACCCCCCTTAATAAACCTAACCCCCCTTAATAAAACCTACCCCCCTTAATAAACCTACCCCCCTAAATAAACCTACCCCCCTTAATAAACCTACCCCTCTTAATAAACCTACCCCCCTAAATAAACCTACCCCCCTTAATAAACCTACCCCCCTTAATAAAGCTACCACCCTTAATAAACCTACCACCCTTAATAAACCTACCCCCTTAATAAACCTACCCCCCTTAATAAACCTACCCCCCTTAATAAACCTACCCCCTTAATAAACCTACCCCCCTTAAAACCTACCCCCCTTAATAAACCTACTAAATACCTACCCCCCTAAATAAACCTACCCCCCTTAATAACCTACCCCCCTTAATAAACCTACCCCCCTTAATAAACCTACCCCCTTAATAACCTACCCCCCTTAATAAACCTACCCCCTTAATAAACCTACAACCTACCCCCCTAATAACCTACCCCCCTTAATAAACCTACCCCCCTTAATAACCTACCCCCCTTAATAAACCTACCCCCCTTAATAAACCTACCCCCTAAATAACCTACCACCCTTAATAAACCTACCACACTTAATAAACCTACCCCCTTAATAAACCTACCCCCCTTAATAAACCTACCCCCCTAAATAACCTACCCCCCTTAATAAACCTACCCCCCTTAATAAACCTACCCCCCTTAATAAACCTACCCCCCTAATAACCTACCCCCCTAAATAAACCTACCCCCCTTAATAAACCTACCCCCCTTAATAAACCTACCCCCCTTATAAACCTACCCCCCTTAATAAACCTACCCCCCTAAATAAACCTACCCCCCTAAATAACCTACCACCCTTAATAAACCTACCCCCCTTAATAAACCTACCCCCCATAATAAACCTACCCCCCTTAATAAACGTACCCCCCTTAATAACCTACCCCCCTTAATAAACCTACCCCCCTTAATAAACCTACCCCCCTTAATAAACCTACCCCCCTAAATAAACCTACCCCTTAATAAACCTACCCCCCTTAATAAACCTACCCCGCTTAATAAACCTACCTCCCTTAATAACCTACCCCCCTAAATAAACCTACCCCCTTAATAAAACCTATCCCCCTTAATAAACCCTAGCCCCCTTAATAACCTACCCCCCTTAATAAACCTACCCCCTAATAAACCTACCCCCCTAAATAAACCTACCCCCCTTAATAAACCTACCACCCTTAATAAACCTACCACCCTTAATAAACCTACCCCCTTAATAAACCTACCACCCTTAATAAACCTACACCCCCCAATAAACCTACCCCCCTTAATAAACCTACCCCCTTAATAAACCTACCCCCCTTAATAAACCTACCCCCTTAATAAACCTACCCCCCTTAATAAACCTACCACCCTTAATAAACCTACCCCCCTTAATAAACCTACCCCCCTTAATAAACCTACCCCCCTTAATAAAGAGCATTATAAAGTAAAGTCAATGCGTCGTTATCGTACTAAAGAGGTTGAGGGCTGACCATCGTACCGGAAGTTGTAATTATCGTGTAAACAGGTGGAGTAGACAGAGGGAAAGGCTTTAACCCCTTCTGTACCCGCGACGTCTTTGGCATTATTTTCTGACAACAATTAAGACGATTATATTCAGTTTAGGAAGTACCTCTAGCAATGATAAGACTTCCAACTATCTCAGTCATCCCTTTTAACTACCACAGATCCTTCCTAAGCTGCATAAAATCGTCTAAATATAGCTGGAATATAACAAAAAAGACGTTACCGGTACAGAAGGGGTTCGGGGGGGGGGGGGGGGGAGTATTTATTTTCTTACAAATTTCTTATATAATTAGCTTAACCTCCCCCCCCCGACCCTCCATCAAGAAAAATGTGTACATTTTTCGATAGACAAATATCGGTTTCTCTTAAATTACAGGCTCGCTTTCGCTCGCCCGGAAATAAAACGACACCTAAAAGACACGAAAAGTCTTGATATTGATACAAAAATGGGACGAAAAGTCTTGAAATCGCCAAACTAATGAAGCGAACGTCATACAAGCTGAAAACTAATGTGGCTAAACCTGAGGGAGAAGGGGGCCTGGAAAAACGACCCTTAACCCTTTGAGTACCAGCGATGTGTGTTATATTTTATGATATCTGTACTTGGACGATAGTATGCAGCTTAGGAAGGATCTGTGGTAGTTAAGGGGAGGTTTTTAGTTTGGTCCCTAGATATCCTTCAAGCTTAAGATTACACCCCCTTGAGCCCCTTTCAAGATAAATTTGTACATTTTTCGGTAGAAAAATGTCCCGGCTGAAAGCCGGTTCCTCTTAAATTACAGGCTCGCTATCGCTCGCCAGGATAAAATTGACACCTAAATTGCACGAAAGGTCTTAAAATTGACGGAAATGGGGCGAAAGTTCTTAAAATCGCCAAACTAATTGGGCGACTGTCTTAAAATCTCAAAAGCAATGGGGCTAAACATGCGGGAGAAAGGGGTCCAGAAAAAAATTCCTCAAGTCGATATCTCCCCTTAAAAGGGTTGGTTGAGACAGTTTGAAGCCTTATTATCACCAGAGGTCCTTCCTAAGTTGAATAAATTGTCTAATAGTTGCCAGGATATGATGAAACTGACATCCCTGGTACTGAACGGGTTAAGGGGAGGCAGACCGTTTTTTCTGGTCCCCCTTCACCCTAATGTTTAGCCCCACTAGTTTTGAGATTATAAGACGTTCGGCCCATTAGTTTGGCGATTTTAACACCTTTCGCCCCATTTCGTTGTCAATTTTAACACATTTCGTGCCATTTAGGTGTCGATTATTTCCTGGCGAGCGATAGCGAGCCTGTAATTTTAAGAGGAACCGGCCTTTGGCCGGAAAAATTTTCTACTTAAAAATGTACAAATTTATCTTGAAGGGGGTCTAGGGGGTGTTATCTTGAAGGGGGGTCTAGGGGGTGTTATCTTGAAGGGGGTCTAGGGGGTGTTTTTCTAAGCTTGATGGAGGTCTAGGAAGGAAACTACAAACATATGATTAAATTAATTAATAGACCAAACAAACGGTGAGTCTCCCCTTAAGGGCAGGTATTTAGTTTGTTCCCTAGACCTCCATCAACCTTAAAATTACACCCCCTTGAGTCCCTTTCAAGATAA
>CM064578.1:66556004-66581004 GCA_032716605.1 Paralithodes platypus | reverse complement strand
CCCTCTCCTACCTCCTTCCTTCTCTCCCCCCATTCACCTCCCTTCAGGGGCCCTCACACAGTTAGAGTCACTAGGAGTAGGGGAAAATTCGGACTCGCGGGCCTATTCGCGGTGAAAATCGATGACTCCTAGTGACTCTAGCGACTCCTAGTGACTCCTGTTAGACTCTCACTAGCTCGCACTCCTGACTGTGTGAGGGCCCCTTTAGTAGCCTAAAACTGTTGAACATTGACCTCTATAACTCACAAACGACTAGGGTAATCGAGCTAATATTTCTACCATCTGGGAAGGGCCAGTCAGGAAATAGGTATGCAAATTTACAGCCCATTTGCTCTGGCCTTTATTTAGATATAGAGGTTAATGCTCAGGTATACCCTGTTCCAAATAAGTAGCCTAAAACTTTTAAACATTTACCTCCCCACTGCTCCTCACCCCCTTCCCTTCCCATTTCCCCTCCTCCCCCCTTGCCCCCCTCCTCCCCATCATAAACAAAATAAAAATATAAAAGTACATATATACTGTATAAAAGTACATATATATAAAAGTACATATATATAAAAGTACATATATATAAAAGTACATATATAAAGTACATATATAAAAGTACATACAGTATATATAAAAGTACATATATATAAAAGTACATATATATAAAAGTACATACAGTATATATAAAAGTACATATATATAAAAGTACATATATATAAAAGTACATATATATAAAAGTACATATATATAAAAGTACATATATATAAAAGTACATACAGTATATATAAAAGTAAATATATATAAAAGTAAATATATATAAAAGTAAATATATATAAAAGTAAATATATATAAAAGTAAATATATATAAAAGTAAATATATATAAATACATATATAAAAGTACATATATAAAAGTACATATATAAAAGTACATATATAAAAGTACATATATAAAAGTACATATATAAAAGTACATATATAAAAGTACATATATACAAGTACATATATATATCAAAGTACATATATATATAAAAGTACATATATATAAAAGTACATATATATATAAAAGTACATATATATAAAAGTACATATATATATAAAAGTACATATATATAAAAGTACATATATATAAAAGTACATATATATAAAAGTACATATATATATAAAAGTACATATATATAAAAGTACATATATATAAAAGTACATATATATAAAAGTACATATATATATAAAAGTACATATATATAAAAGTACATATATATCAAAGTACATATATATATAAGTACATATATATAAAAGTACATATATATAAAAGTACATATATATAAAAGTACATATATATATATAAAACTACATATATATAAAAGTACATATATATAAAAGTACATATATATCAAAGTACATATATATATAAAAGTACATATATATAAAAGTACATATATATATAAGTACATATAAAATGGCTTACTGTATATAAAAGTACATATATAAAAGTACATATATATAAAAGTACATATATATATAAAAGTACATATATATATAAAAGTATATATATAAAAGTACATATATATAAAAGTACATATATATATAAAAGTACATATATATAAAAGTACATATATATATAAAAGTACATATATATAAAAGTACATATAACATGGCTTACTGTATATAAAAGTACATATAACATGGCTTACTGTATATAAAAGTACATAAATATAAAAGTACATAAATATAAAAGTACATAAATATAAAAGTACATAAATATAAAAGTACATAAATATAAAAGTACATATATATAAAAGTACATATATATATAAAAGTACATATATATATATAAAAGTACATATATATAAAAGTACATATATATAAAAGTACATATATATTTTCATTTCCGGTGAGTCAGAAATGTGAAGATTATATTCCCACGCGTCATGTCATTTTCTCACAAACAACGATCTCTCATTATTTCGATAGATTTTGTAGTGTATTGTTCCGCTTCCGATATAACTTTCAAGGACTTTAAGGGAGGCCACCTCGCTTTTTTTCTCTTTCTCTCCCTATCTAGTTGGTTTGTATCCATTCGGCCCCATTCGGCCTACTGTTTTAAGACGTTTACCCCCATCCAGGTGTTAATATTTTCCTGGCGAGCGGTAGCGAGCCAGCATATATATATATATATTTTTTGACAGCAAGCTAAATTTGTACATTATTCGATAGGAAAAATTCGGGTTTCTCCATACATTGCTGGCTCACTATCGCTCGCCAGGAAGAAATTGACACCTGGATGGGGATAAACTTCTTAAAACAGTTGGCTGAATGGGGCCGAATGGATACAAGCCAGAGAAAGAGAGAAAAGGAGAGGAAGATAAAACAGGCAGGTGACCCCTCTTAATGGTTTTTACCTCTACCAAAAATGGACGGAGGTTATAATCTTTTGTCTGTAACAAGATATCTCAAAAAGTTATGAACCGATTTTCAGTGAAGGGACAACAGCAATGTCGCTTAACCCCTTCAGTACCAGGGACGTCCTTTCTATCCTATGCTGGTCACTGTAAGACGATTTTTTCAACTTAGGAAGGACCTCTAGCAATAATAAGGCTTCAAACTATCTCAAACCACCGTTTTCACTACCACAGATCCTTCGCAAGCTGCATAAAATTGTCTAAATCTAGCAAGAACCCAATATAACAAAACGTCGCTGGTACAGAAGGGGCTAAACCTATTTTGGCACCCCCTTTGTATACATGGCAGGTATGGGCTCTCCATCATGGAAACTGAAGGAGTAGTTCGTGAAGAGACAGACAGACAGATGACTAGCAATTATAACAAAGACATCAACAAACTACATAATATCAATCTGTAATTCTGGAAACCTATAGTCTATTCGCTGTAAGTAGGCGATAAATAATCAACTCTGTCCTCTGTAACTCAAAAAGGGCTAGAGGAAATGGGCTGTACATTTCCACATCTATTCCTTGACTGACTCTTCCCAAATGGTAGACATATTAGCTCGATTACTCTGGTGGTTTTTGAGTTACAGAGGATAGAGGTCATAATTTCTCGCCTACTGACTACGACTACAGTAATCGAGCTAATATTTCTAACCATTTGGGAAGAGTCAGCCCAGGAATAGATGTGGAAATGTACAGCCAATTTGCTCTAGCCCCTTTTGAGTTACAGAGGTTAGAGGTCATGATTTCTCGCCTACTTACAGCGAATAGACTATAACCTCTTTCCGTCTGCCTATAGTGGGCCCAAAACAGAACACTATTCCTGGCTTGAAGCTACCGTAACTTGTATAATAAAACCTTTGACTACGATGATTAACCTTCTCCGACATATGGCGCAATTTTGAGCCTATTAGGATACTTTAAAACCTTTGTTACCATCAGGGGTATTTAGAAACCTTTAGTTTAGTTACTTCAACCTCTGCAGTTGTCTTTGAGTTAGCTGTGTTGAGCCTATTGGGGATACTTTAAAGCCTTTGTTACCATCAGGGGTATTTAGAAACCTTTAGTTTAGTTACTTCAACCTCTGCAGTTGTCTTTGAGTTAGCTGTGTTGAGCCTATTAGGGATACTTTAAAGCCTTTGTTACCATCAGGGGTATTTAGAAACCTTTAGTTTAGTTACTTCAACCTCTGCAGTTGTCTTTGAGTTAGCTGTGTTGAGCCTATTGGGGATACTTTAAAGCCTTTGTTACCATCAGGGGTATTTAGAAACCTTTAGTTTAGTTACTTCAACCTCTGCAGTTGTCTTTGAGTTAGCTGTGTTGAGCCTATTGGGGATACTTTAAAGCCTTTGTTACCATCAGGGGTATTTAGAAACCTTTAGTTTAGTTACTTCAACCTCTGCAGTTGTCTTTGAGTTAGCTGTGTTGAACCTATTAGGGATACTTTAAAGCCTTTGTTACCATCAGGGGTATTTATAAACCTTTAGTTTAGTTACTTCAACCTCTGCAGTTGTCTTTGAGTTAGCTGTGTTGAGCCTATTGGGGATACTTTAAAGCCTTTGTTACCATCAGGGGTATTTAGAAACCTTTAGTTTAGTTACTTCAACCTCTGCAGTTGTCTTTGAGTTAGCTGTGTTGAGCCTATTGGGGATACTTTAAAGCCTTTGTTACCATCAGGGGTATTTAGAAATCGTTAGTTTAGTTACTTCAACCTCTGCAGTTGTCTTTGAGTTAGCTGTGTTGAACCTATTAGGGATACTTTAAAGCCTTTGTTACCATCAGGGGTATTTAGAAACCTTTAGTTTAGTTACTTCAACCTCTGCAGTTGTCTTTGAGTTAGCTGTGTTGAGCCTATTGGGGATATTTTAAAGCCTTTGTTACCATCAGGGGTATTTAGAAACCGTTAGTTTAGTTACTTCAACCTCTGCAGTTGTCTTTGAGTTAGCTGTGTTGAGCCTATTGGGGATACTTTAAAGCCTTTGTTACCATCAGGGGTATTTAGAAATCGTTAGTTTAGTTACTTCAACCTCTGCAGTTGTCTTTGAGTTAGCTGTGTTGAACCTATTAGGGATACTTTAAAGCCTTTGTTACCATCAGGGGTATTTAGAAACCTTTAGTTTAGTTACTTCAACCTCTGCAGTTCTTTGAGTTAGCTGTGGGCAGAAAACTAATTTTGGAGAGGTAATTATAAGAGTGAGAGAACTCTATTTCTTATTGCTAATCTGGCAACCTCTGCGTCATATGAGTCTGAAGGGGTTAATTGCTGTGACTCTTGTGGGGGAGTTTTCTGGATCACCTTTTCCCTCATGTTTTGACCCTTTGAGTACCAGCGACGTGTGTTATCTTTGAGTACCAGCGACGTGTGTTATCTTTGAGTACCAGCGACGTGTGTTATCTTTGAGTACCAGCGACGTGTGTTATCTTTCATTCTAGAGGATATTATGCAGCTTAGGAAGGATCTGCGGTAGTTAAGGGGAGGTTTTTAGTTTGGTCTCTAGATATCCATCAATCTTAAGATTACACCCCCTTGAGCTCCTTTCAAGATAAATTTGTACATTTTTCGGCAGAAAAATGTCCCGGCTGAAAGCCGGTTCCTCTTAAATTACAGGCTCGCTATCGCTCGCCAGGATAAAATCGAACCCTGAATGGCACGAAAGATCTTAAAATTGACAGAAATGGGTCGAAAGTTTTAAAATCGTCAAAATAATGGGGCGAACGTCTTAAAACTAGAAAAGCTACGGGGCTAAACATGAGGGAGAAAGAGGTTCAGAAAAAAAAAATCCTCCCGGTGGAAATCTCCCCTTAAAAGGGTCGGTTGAGATAGTTTGAAGCCTTATTATTGCTTAGAGAGGTCCTTCTTAATCTGAATAAAGTGGTCTAATTGTGTCTCCCTAGAAGATGTCACCGGTACGGGTTAAGATATTAAGACACTCGCCTCCTTAGTTTGGCGAGGTTAAGGGGAGATTTCCACTTGAGGGATTTTTTTCTGGACTCCTTTCTCCCTCATGTTTAGCCCCATTGTGTTTTATACTTTTAAGACGTTCGCCCCATTATTTTGACGATTTTAAGAACTTTCAACCCATTTCTGTCAATTTGAAGACCTTTTCGTGCCATTTAGGTGTCGATTTTATCCTGGCGAGCGATAGCGAGCCTGTAATTTAAGAGGAACCGGCTTTTAGCCGGGACATTTTTCTACCGAAAAATGTACAAATTTATCTTGAAAGGGGCTCAAGGGGGTGTAATCTTAAGCTTGATGGATATCTAGGGACCAAACTAAAAACCTGCCCTTAAGACCTTTGGTGCCATTTAGGTGTCGATTTTGTTCTGCCGATTGACGGGGAGCCTGCATTGAAGGGGAGCCTGCATTGAAGGGGAGCCTGCATTGACGGGGAGCCTGCATTGAAGGGGAGCCTGCATTGAAGGGGAGCCTGCATTGAAGGGGAGCCTGCATTGACGGGGAGCCTGCATTGAAGGGGAGCCTGCATTGAAGGGGAGCCTGCATTGAAGGGGAGCCTGCATTGAAGGGGAGCCTGCATTGAAGGGGAGCCTGCATTGAAGGGGAGCCTGCATTGAAGGGGATCCTGCATTGAAGGGGAGCCTGCATTGAAGGGGAGCCTGCATTGAAGGGGAGCCTGCATTTAAGGGGAGCCTGCATTTTAGGAGGAATTGGCACACATTTATCTCAATGTGGGGGTCTTGGAGTTTTTTTTTTTAATATTAACCCTTTGAGTACCAGCGACGTGTGTTATATTTCAACCTAGCTGTATTTAGACGATATTATGCAGCTTAGGAAGGATCTGTGGTAGTTAAAATAGGTTGGTGGAGATAGTTGGAAGCCTTATTATGGCCAGAGGTCCTTCCTAAGCTGAATAAAATCGTCTTATAGTTGCCAGAATATGCTGAAAAGGACGTCCCCGGTACTGAACGGGTTAATAGAGGTCTAGAGAGGAAATTCCTACTTTTCTTCTCCTATATTCCCTCCTCCTTCGCTGCACCCCCCCCCCTACCCTCTCCTCCTCCTTCACCCCCCTCCCCACTTCCCTGTGACCTCCTCCTTCACCCCCCTCCCCACTTCCCTGTGACCTCCTCCTTCACCCTCCGCCCCCTTCCCTGTGCCTACTCCTATTTTTCCTACCCCCCCCCCCTCCTTCGCTACACCCTCCCCATTTTCTTCTCTTTTTCCTCCTCCTTGTCTTCCTGCTCCTCACCCTCCACCTTCTCTCCCCTCCCTACCCCCTCCCCTTCCTCCTCCCACCTCAACCTCCACCTTCTATCCCCTCCCACCTCACCGTCCACCTTCTATCCCCTCCCACCTCACCCTCCACCTTCTATCCCCTCCCACCTCACCCTCCACCTTCTCTCCCCTCCCTACCCCCTCCCCTTCCCCCTCCACCATCCCTGTAACCTCCGTTCCTCTGGCCTTGGTCAGAGAAGCGTCAAGGTCGTTCACACAATGACGTCACCTCCCTCACATAATGACGTCACCTCCCTCACACAATGACGTCACCCCCCCACCCC
Source organism: Paralithodes platypus (assembly GCA_032716605.1). Lineage (NCBI taxonomy): Eukaryota > Metazoa > Arthropoda > Malacostraca > Decapoda > Lithodidae > Paralithodes > Paralithodes platypus. The sequence continues at coordinate 66,574,050 of CM064578.1, read as the reverse complement.
TCTCACACAATGACGTCCCTTGCCCCCCCCCCCCCCATCCCCCATACCGGGCACCCCACATGACGTCATTAAAGACCTACGTAGAGTAACATGGAATACTTTATATCAATCATGTACGATTAAGTACGACAGGTTGGGTAAGAGGTATCCTCACCAGAATTCGAACCCACTCACTCCAGGTATATTTGGGAGAGTCGGGCACCGTAACCACTCGGCCATGAGCGGTTACGGTGCCCGACTCTCCCAAATATACCTGGAGTGAGTGGGTTCGAATCCTGGTGAGGATACCTCTTACCCAACACTGTATATCTCGATCACATAACTGTGCTTCATTCCGGGCTCAGTTTTCAGATTGCAAAGTGAAACAAAAACTAATATAAGTCAATAAATATACATATCAATAAATACATACACATAATTATATTCAAATATATAATTGGATAATAATAATAATAATAATAACAACAACAACGACAACAAAAGAAATAATAATAATAACAATAATAATAATAATACAAATAATAATAATAATAATAAAAGTAATAATAAAATAATAATAATAATAATAAAAGTACCGGTAATAATAATAATAACAATAATAATAATAATAATAATAATAATAATAATAATAACAACAATAATAATAATAATAATAATAATAATAATAATAATAAAGTGAATACGAGAAGTTTGTTACAGGTAGAACTGATCGCATACGCACAAACGTTGTTGAATAATATTTGTGCTAAATCTCCTCAATTTTAGCATCCAGCCACGGCTATGTGTAGTAACCCTATTAACCCTTTCACGCACATATGACGCAGAGGTTGCCAGATTAGCAATAAGAAATAGAGTTCTCTCACTCTTATAATTACCTCTCCAATATTAGTTTTCTGCCCACAGCTAACTCAAAGACAACTGCAGAGGTTGAAGTAACTAAACTAAAGGTTTCTAAATACCCCTGATGGTAACAAAGGCTTTAAAGTATCCCCAATAGGCTCAACACAGCTAACTCAAAGACAACTGCAGAGGTTTAAGTAACTAAACTAAAGGTTTCTAAATACCCCTGATGGTAACAAAGGCTTTAAAGTATCCCCAATAGGCTCAACACAGCTAACTCAAAGACAACTGCAGAGGTTGAAGTAACTAAACTAAAGGTTTCTAAATACCCCTGATGGTAACAAAGGCTTTAAAGTATCCCCAATAGGCTCAACACAGCTAACTCAAAGACAACTGCAGAGGTTGAAGTAACTAAACTAAAGGTTTCTAAATACCCCTGATGGTAACAAAGGCTTTAAAGTATCCCCAATAGGCTCAACACAGCTAACTCAAAGACAACTGCAGAGGTTGAAGTAACTAAACTAAAGGTTTCTAAATACCCCTGATGGTAACAAAGGCTTTAAAGTATCCCCAATAGGCTCAACACAGCTAACTCAAAGACAACTGCAGAGGTTGAAGTAACTAAACTAAAGGTTTATAAATACCCCTGATGGTAACAAAGGCTTTAAAGTATCCCCAATAGGCTCAACACAGCTAACTCAAAGACAACTGCAGAGGTTGAAGTAACTAAACTAAAGGTTTCTAAATACCCCTGATGGTAACAAAGGCTTTAAAGTATCCCCAATAGGCTCAACACAGCTAACTCAAAGACAACTGCAGAGGTTGAAGTAACTAAACTAAAGGTTTCTAAATACCCCTGATGGTAACAAAGGCTTTAAAGTATCCCCAATAGGCTCAACACAGCTAACTCAAAGACAACTGCAGAGGTTAAAGTAACTAAACTAAAGGTTTCTAAATACCCCTGATGGTAACAAAGGCTTTAAAGTATCCCTAATAGGCTCAACACAGCTAACTCAAAGACAACTGCAGAGGTTGAAGTAACTAAACTAAAGGTTTCTAAATACCCCTGATGGAAACAAAGGCTTTAAAGTATCCCCAATAGGCTCAAAATCGCGTCATATGTCGGAGAGGGTTAAGCTGGATAAAATCGTCTAATAGCAGTCAGAATAAAGTTATAAGGACGTCGCCGGTACAGAAGGGGTTAATGTTCTCTTAATTCTCCTATCCTTGTTTGGGAGGGAAGGATTTAGCCAATGGATGGATGGACGAGAGAGGCGCCTGGGGTTGACTTAAGGGGAGGTATCTAGTTGATTCCCTAGACCTCCTTCAAGCTTAAAATTACACCCCCTTGAGTCCCTTTCAAGATAAATTTGTATATTTTTCGGTAGAAAAATTTCCCGGCCGAAGGCCGGATCCTCTTAAACTACAGGCTCGCTATCGCTCGCCAGGATAAAATCGACACCTGAATTGCACGAAAGGTCTTAATATGGGGTGAAAATCTTAAAATCGCTAAACTAATGGGGCAAACGTTTTATTTCTTTGTCAATATTAAGAGTTTTTGTGTCATGTAGGTGTCGATTTCTTCCTGGCGAGCGGTAGGGACCCTGTAATTATTATGTTACTTCCAATAACCAACCACTCCTAAAATCGATTAATGAAATTTACAAACACATGTGGCAGTCCGTGGATTCGAACCCAGGACGCTCACACCGAAAATCAACACCTTATGCATCGCACCACGAAGACAGTTAAAGAATGGTGGACACTCCCTACGATTTATTATGCAACTTCGAATCCTGCATATCAATCTAAGCATGTACACACATCCCAACTGCAACTCTCGTAGGCTATGCATATGTGAATGGAAAGAGCAATTAATGGGGCCTTAACCACTAGGGAAGGCCTCTCGATAAATTACCCCTGAACCAATATCAATTATTATGTTCCTTCCAACAACCAACTATACTCCTAAAATCGATTAATGAAATTTACAAACACATGTGGCAGTCCGTGGATTCGAAGAATCCGGCCTTCGGCCGGAATTTTTTTCTACCGAAAAATGTACATATTCATCTAAGGGGGGGGGGGGGGGTCTAGGGTGTGTTTTTATAAAGTTTGATGGAGGTCTAGGGAGGAAACTAAAAATACCTCCTTAAAGACTGTGAAAAGGTTCGAGACGCCAATGTGACAGACCCTTAACCCCTTCCGTACCGACGGTGTCCTTTTAACATTATTCTGGTTACGATTAGAAGATGTTATTAAGCTTAACAAAGGGTCTCCATCAATAAACAGACTTCCAACTAACTACCCCACTTGACCCTTTGTACTACCACCATAGATTCTTATTAAGGGGAGATGTCCACTTGAGGGATTTTTTTTTTCTGGACTCCTTTCTCCCTCATGTTTAGCCCCATTGTTTTTTCTAATTTTAAGACGTTTGCCCCCATTATTTTGACGATTTTAAGAACTTTCAACCCATTTCTGTCAATTTTAAGACCTTTCGTGCCATTTAGGTGTCGATTTTATCCTGGCGAGCGATAGCGAGCCTGTAATTTAAGAGGAACCGGCCTTCGGCCTGGACATTTTTCTACCGAAAAATGTACAAATTTATCTTGAAGGAGGGTCTCGGGGGATGTTATTCTAAGTTTGATGGAGGTCTAGGGAGGAAACTATAAAAATATCTCCTTAAAGACTGAAAAGGGCGGGACGTTTGGGAGTGAAGGGTCTAGCCAGGGGATGGAGGGAGGGAGGGAGGGAGGGAGGGAGGGGTGGATGGATGGAGGGAGGGATGGATGGAGGGATGGATGGAGGGATGGATGGATGGATGGATGGATGGATGGATGGAGGGATGGAAGGATAGGAGGATGGAAGGATGGAGGGATGAATGGATGGATGGATGAACGGGAGGGAGGGAGGATGGATGGATGGATGGATGGAGGGAGGGAGGGAGGGAGGGATGGAGGGAGGGAGGGATGGAGAGTAGGGAGGATGGATGGATGGATGGATGGATGGATGGAGGGAGGGAGGGAGGGATGGATGGAGGGATAGAATAGAAGGATGGATGGAGGGAGGGATGGATGGATGGATGGTGGGAGGGATGGATGGATGGAGGGATGGATGGATGGAGGGATGAATGGATGGATGGATGGAGGGAGGGAGGGAGGGATGGATGGATGGAGGGATGGATGGATGGATGGATGGATGGATGGATGGATGGAGGGAGGGATGGATGGATGGAGGAGGAGGTTTCTGGAGGGAGGGATGGATGGATGGAGGAGGAGGTTTCTGGAGGGAGGGATGGATGGATGGATGGATGGATGGATAAGAGGGTGTTTGGATGGATGGATGGATGGGAGGGTGTATGGATGGATGGATGGATGGAGGGAGGGATGGATGGATGGATGGAGGGATGGATGGATGGATGGATGGATGGATGGATGGAGGGAGGGAGGGATGGATGGATGGATGGATGGATGGATGGATGGACGGGAGGATGGATGGATGGATGAACGGGAGGATGGATGGATGGACGGGAGGATGGATGGATGGATGGATGGATGGATGGATGGATGGATGGAGGGATGAATGTGGATGGATGGAGGGATGTTGTGGATGGATGGAGGGATGGATGGATGGATGGTGAGATGGATGGAGAGATGGATGGAGAGATGGATGGAGGGATGGATGGAGAGATGGATGGAGAGATGGATGGAGAGATGATGGATGGATGGATGGAGGGAGGGAGGGAGGGAGGGATGGATGGATGGATGGATGGAGGGATGGATGGATGGATGGATGGATGGATGGAGGGATGGATGGAGGGATGGATGGATGGAGGGATGGATGGAGGGAGGGAGGGATGGAGGGATGGATGGATGGAGGGATGGATGGATGGATGGATGGATGGATGGAGGAGGGAGGGATGGATGGATGGATGGATGGATGGAGTGGTGAGGGATGGAGTGGTGAGGGATGGATGGATGGATGGATGGATGGAAGATGGATGGAATGGATGGAGGGATGGATGGATGGAGGGATGGATGGATGGATGGATGGAGGGATGGATGGATGGGTGGATGGAGGGAGGGATGGATGGATGGATGGATGGATGGATGGATGGAGGGATGGATGGAGGGATGGATGGATGGATGGATGGATGGATAGATGGATGGATAGAGGGATGGATGGATGGATGGATGGATGGATGGATGGATGGATGGAGGGAGGGAGGGAGGGAGGGAGGGAGGGAGGGAGGGAGGGAGGGTTGGATGGATGGATGGATGGATGGATGGATGGATGGATGGATGGATGGAAGGATGGATGGATGGAGGGATGGATGGATGGAAGGAGGGAGGGAGGGAGGGAGGGAGGGAGGGAGGGATGGATGGATGGATGGATGGATGGATGGATGGATGGAGGGAGGGAGGGAGGGAGGGAGGGATGGATGGATGGATGGATGGATGGATGGATGGAGGGAGGGATGGATGGATGGATGGATGGAGTGGACTTGTGTTGACTTAAGGGAGGTCACCTACTTTTTTCTCTTTCTCTCCTTTTCTCTCTTTCTCTGGCTTGTATCCATTCGGCCCCATTCAGCCAACTGTTTGAAGACGTTTATCCCCATCCAAGTGTTGATTTCTTCCTGGCGAGCGGTAACGAGCCAGCATTATGTATGGAGAAATCAGGCTTCGCCGGAAACATTTTTCTATCGAAAAATTTACAAATTTAGCTTGCTGTAAACAAAAAATATATATATATGCTGGCTCGCTACCGCTCGCCAGGAAAATATTGACACCTGGATGGGGGTAAACGTCTTAAAACAGTAGGCTGAATGGGGCCGAATGGGGCTGAATGGGGCTGAATGGGGCCGAATGGGGCTGAATGGGGCCTAATGGATACTACCTAGACAAAAAAGAAAGCAGGTCGGTCGCCTTAATGCTCTCAAATGCTCCCAGCCTTGTTTGGGAGTGAAGGGTTTAGCCAGGGATGGATGGGTAAGTAGCCTTGGGTTGACTTAAGGGGAGGTATTTAGTTTGTTCCCTACTTTAAGGGGAGGTATTTAGTTTGTTCCCTACTTTAAGGGGAGGTATTTAGTTTGTTCCCTACTTTAAGGAGGTATTTAGTTTGTTCCCTACTTTAAGGGGAGGTATTTAGTTTGTTCCCTACTTTAAGGGGAGGTATTTAGTTTGTTCCCTACTTTAAGGGGAGGTATTTAGTTTGTTCCCTACTTTTTCATCAAGCTTAAAATTACACCCCCTAGACCCCCTTTCAAGATAAATGTGTACATTTTTCGGTAAAAAAAATTCCCGGCCGGAGGCCGGTTGCTCTTAAATTACAGGCTCGCTATCGCTCGCCAGGAAAAAATCGACACCTTAACGGCACGAAAGGTCTTAAAATTGACAGAAATGGGGCAAAATGTTTTAAAATATCCAAACTACTAGGGCGAAGGTCTTAAAATCTCAAAAGCAATGGGGCTAAACATGAGGGAGAAAGGGGTCCAGAAAAAAAAACTCAAGTGGAAATCTCCCCTTAAGGCAAATTCCCACCAGTGTATTTTACCGACGTTGGATAGTGAAAGGAAAGGATAGTATTTGGAACCGTAGCTTGGGCTAGATCAGCAGTGTTGAAACCATGATTCAACAAGGTCTGTTTAGTCAGTGTAGGCCTATCTATGAAAATAATCTCTCTCTCTCTCTCTCTCTCTCTCTCTCTCTCTCTCTGGTATATGCCTTTCAATGTCAGGTCGGTCTTGCAAACAGCTAAAAAAAAAAAAAAAAAAAAAATATATATATATATGTATATACCGGTATATATATATATATATATATATATATATATATATATACTGTACATAATAAAATAATACAATTACAAAATATAATACTCCCCCCCCCCTTAAGTTTGACTGTTCAGTAGGGACCAAAATGTCTGTGCATCCAGTGTATCAATGTAACTCTATGTAACACTCTCCCAGCCTAATGAGTTACGTGCGAGGGGAACATGTCAGACATAAGTATGACCCCGTGTGGGAACCTGCTGTGTACGTGTTTTATGTGGCTGTGTACGTGTTTTATGTGGCTGTGTACGTGTTTTATGTGGCTGTGTACGTGTTTTATGTGGCTGTGTACGTGTGTTATGTGGCTGTGTACGTGTGTTATGTGGCGGTGTACGTGTTTTATGTGGCTGTGTACGTGTTTTATGTGGCTGTGTACGTGTTTTATGTGGCTGTGTACGTGTTTTATGTGGCTGTGTACGTGTTTTATGTGGCTGTGTACGTGTGTTATGTGGCTGTGTACGTGTTTTATGTGGCTGTGTACGTGTTTTATGTGGCGGTGTACGTGTTTGATGTGGCTGTGTACGTGTTTTATGTGGCTGTGTACGTGTTTTATGTGGCTGTGTACGTGTTTTATGTGGCTGTGTACGTGTTTTATGTGGCTGTGTACGTGTTGATGTGGCTGTGTACGTGTTGTCTGTACGTGTTTGATGTGGCTGTGTACGTGTTTGATGTGGCTGTGTACGTGTTTGATGTGGCTGTGTACGTGTTTGATGTGGCTGTGTACGTGTTTGATGTGGCTGTGTACGTGTTTGATGTGGCTGTGTACTGTTTTATTAGGTTTTATGTGGCTGTGTACGTGTTTTATATGTGTACGTGTTTTATGTGGCTGTGTACGTGTTTTATGTGGCTGTGTACGTGTTTTATGTGGCTGTGTACGTGTTTTATGTGGCTGTGTACGTGTGTTATGTGGCTGTGTACGTGTGTTATGTGGCTGTGTACGTGTGTTATGTGGCTGTGTACGTGTTTTATGTGGCTGTGTACGTGTTTTATGTGGCTGTGTACGTGTTTTATGTGGCGGTGTACGTGTTTTATGTGGTTGTGTACGTGTTTTATGTGGTTGTGTACGTGTTTTATGTGGCTGTGTACGTGTTTTATGTGGCTGTGTACGTGTTTTATGTGGCTGTGTACGTGTTTTATGTGGCTGTGTACGTGTTTTATGTGGCTGTGTACGTGTTTATGTGTGTACGTGTTTGATGTGGCTGTGTACGTGTTTGATGTGGCTGTGTACGTGTTTTATGTGGCTGTGTACGTGTTTGATGTGGCTGTGTACGTGTTTGATGTGGCTGTGTACGTGTTTTATGTGGCTGTGTACGTGTTTTATGTGGCTGTGTACGTTTATGTGGCTGTGTACGTGTTTGATGTGGCTGTGTACGTGTTTTATGTGGCTGTGTACGTGTTTTATGTGGCTGTGTACGTGTTTTATGTGGCTGTGTACGTGTTTTATGTGGCTGTGTACGTGTTTTATGTGGCTGTGTACGTGTTTTATGTGGCTGTGTTTTATGTGGCGGTGTACATGTTTTATGTGGTTGTGTACGTGTTTTATGTGGTTGTGTACGTGTTTTATGTGGCTGTGTACGTGTTTTATGTGGCTGTGTACGTGTTTTATGTGGCTGTGTACGTGTTTATGTGGCTGTGTACGTGTTTGATGTGCTGTGTACGTGTTTTATGTGGCTGTGTACGTGTTTTATGTGGCTGTGTACGTGTTTATGTGGCTGTGTACGTGTTTTATGTGGCTGTGTACGTGTTTTATGTGGCTGTGTACGTGTTTTATGTGGCTGTGTACGTGTGTTATGTGGCTGTGTACGTGTTTTGTGGCTGTGTACGTGTTTTATGTGGCTGTGTACGTGTTTTATGTGGCGGTGTACGTGTTTAATGTGGTTGTGTACGTGTTTTATGTGGCTGTGTACGTGTTTTATGTGGCTGTGTACGTGTTTTATGTGGCTGTGTACGTGTTTTATGTGGCTGTGTACGTGTTTTATGTGGCTGTGTACGTGTTTTATGTGGCTGTGTACGTGTGTTATGTAGCTGTGTACGTGTTTTATGTGGCTGTATGTGTTTTATGTGGTTGTGTACGCGTTTTATGTGGCTGTGTACGTTTTTTGTGTGGCGTTGTGCGGTTTTTTGTGGCTGTGTACGTAACTGGTTATGTACGTGTTTTATGTGGCCGTGTACGTGTTTTATGTGGCTGTGTACGTGTTTTGTGGCTGTGTACGTGTGTTATGTGGCCGTGTACACAACTGGTTGTGTACGTGTTTTATGTGGCCGTGTACGTGTTTTATGTGGCTGTGTACGTGTTTTATGTGGCTGTGTACGTGTGTTATGTGGCCGTGTACGTAACTGGTTGTGTACGTGTTTTATGTGGCTGTGTACGTGTTTTGTATGATTGTGTACGTAAGTGGTTGTGTACGTGTACGTAACTGGCTGTGTACGTGTTTTATGTGGCTGTGTACGTAACTGGTTGTGTACGTGTTTTATGTGGCCGTGTACGTGTTTTATGTGGCTGTGTACGTGTTTTATGTGGCTGTGTACGTGTTTTATGTGGCTGTGTACGTGTGTTATGTGGCCGTGTACGTAACTGGTTGTGTACGTGTTTTATGTGGCCGTGTACGTGTTTTATGTGGCTGTGTACGTGTTTTATGTGGCTGTGTACGTGTGTTATGTGGCCGTAACTGGTTGTGTACGTGTTTTATGTGGCTGTGTACGTGTTTTATGTGGATGTGTACGTAACTGGCTGTGTACGTGTTATATGTGGCTGTGTACGTAACTGGTTGTGTACGTGTTTTACGTGGCTGTGTACGTAACTGGTTGTGTACGTGTTTTATGTGGTCATGTACGTGTTTTATGTGTCTGTGTGCGTGTATAGTGTATGGGGGGGGGGGGGGGCTGTGAAATGGCTATGGATGTCCTAATGTGGCCAACATCTCAAAACTAACAACCTATTTCGCTACACAATGTTCGTAGTGGCTGGCTGCGTTAAGGGGAGATGTCCACTTGAGGGACTTTTTTCTTGACCCCTTTCTCCCTCATGTCTAGCCCCATTGCTTTTGAGATTTTAAGACGTTTGCCCGATTAGTTTGGCTATTTTAAAACATTTCGCCCCATTTCTGTCAATTTTAAGACCTTTCGTGCCATTTAGGTGTCGATTTTTTCCTGGCGAGCGAAAGCGAGCCTGTCATTTAAGAGGAATCGGCCTTCGGCCGGGACATTTTTCTACCGAAAAATGTACGAATTTATCTTGAAAGGAGGTCAAGGGGGTGTAATTCTAAGTTTGATGGAGGTCTAGGGAATAAACTAAATACCTCCCCTTAAGGGGGTAGTGCTTGGTTTTTGGTCTATGTGTCTATTAATTGATTTACTTTTGAGTTTCCTCGCTAGACCTCCATCAAGCTTAAAATACCACCCCCTAGACTCCCTTTCAAGATAAATGTGTACATTTTTCGGCCGGGACCGCTTCCTTCTAAAATTACAGGCTCGCTATCGCTTGCCAGCAAAAAATCGACACCTGAATAATTGCACGAAAGGTCTTAACATTGACGAAGAAATGGGGGCGAAAGGTCTTAAAATCGATAAACTAACGGCACAATAATCTTAAAACCTCAATACTAATATGCTAAACATGAGGGAGAAGGGGGTCCATAAAAGGCGAGTACTACCCCCTTAACCCGTACAGTACCGGTGACGTCCTTGTCATTATATTCTGGCAACTGTTAGACGATTCTGGCAACTGTTAGACGATTCTGGCAACTGTTAGACGATTCTGGCAACTGTTAGACGATTTTATTCAGCTTAGGAACGACGTCTACCCATTAAAAGGCTACCGACTATCCCAATGAATCTCTTTAGCAACCATACTGTATAATTATTCCTTCCTAAGCTTCATAAAATCGTCTAAATGCAGCAAAATTAAATATATAATACATCGCCACTACACAAGAGGTTAATCAAGATGAGGACATTCAACTTTTTATCAACTGGAAAAAAAAAAAAAAAAAAAAAAACACCCAGCCAGATTTTAGTAAATGTGCTGTGAACCCTCTATCACTACCCTCCCTCCCATCACCCCGCCAGCCCTCCCGTTATCATCAGGACCCCTTCTATTCCTACCCTCCCTCCCATCACCCCGCCAGCCCTCCCGTTATCATCAGGACCCCTTCTATTCCTACCCTCCCTTCCATCACTACCCTCCCTCCCATCACCCCGCCAGCCCTCCCGTTATCATCAGGGCCCCTTCTATTCCTACCCTCCCTTCCATCACTACCCTCCCTCCCATCACCCCGCCAGCCCTCCCGTCATCATCAGGGCCCCTTCTATTCCTACCCATCCTTCTATCACTTCCCTCCCTTCTTCTATTCCTACCAGTACCCTCCCTTCTATCCCTACCCTCCCTCCCATCACCCCGCCAGCCCTCCCGTCATCATCAGGGCCCCTTCTATTCCTACCCTCCCTTCTATCATTACCCTCCCTTCTATTCGTACCAGTACCCTCCCTCCCATCACCCCGCCAGCCCTCCCGTCATCATCAGGGCCCCTTCTATTCCTACCCTTCCTTCTATCACTTCCCTCCCCTCTTCTATCCCTACCCTCCCTTCTATCACTACCCTCCCTTCTATCATTACCCTCCCTTCTATTCGTACCAGTACCCTCCCTCTCATCACCCCGCCAGCCCTCCCGTCATCATCAGGGCCCCTTCTATTCCTACCCTTCCTTCTATCACTTCCCTCCCCTCTTCTATCCCTACCCTCCCTTCTATCACTACCCTCCCTTCTATCACTACCTCCTTCACTCAACCAGCTCTCCCGTCCCGTCATAAACACCCCCCCCCCACTTCTCCCTTCTCTTTTGGCCTTCTTCCCCGTAGTGGTGCTGTGGGAAACTCTATTGTCACGGATCACGAGGATACGGTGAATTGTGGGGGGAGGAGGAGTGAGGGAGGGAAGGGGGCTTGGGAAAATAGGTAGGCTGGGAAAGGTTGAGAAGGGGATTTGGGGAACATGGGGTGTGTGGGTGGTGGGGGGGAGAGGGGGCGGTGTGAAGGGGGGGTTATGGAGGGGTCATAGAGGGGGTGGGGGGGGGAGGGGTATGAAGGGAGGGAGGGAGAGAGGAGGAGGGGCTTGGGAAAATAGGTAGGCTGGGAAAGGATGCGAGGGGAATAAGGGGAACATGGGGTGTGTGGGTGGTGGGGGGAGAGGGGCCATGGGGGGAGGGAGGGAGCGAGAAAAATGTACAAATTAATCTCGTAGGAGGAACTAATGGATGTTTTTTTTTAAAGTTTGATGGAGGTTTGATACTGGCAGTTACAAGGACGACATATTACTGACGTACGGTACGTCGTCCGCTATTACTGACGTACGGTACGTCGTCCGCTATTACTGACGTACGGTACGTCGTCCGCTATTACTAACGTACGGTACGTCGTCCGCTATTACTAACGTACGGTACGTCGTCCGCTATTACTGACGTACGGTACGTCGTCCGCTATTACTAACGTACGGTACGTCGTCCGCTGCTGGTACTGGCGAGTGACTTTTTTTTACTGTCGACCAACGTACGTCGCCGATACAGTAAGGGTTAAGGGGAGATTTCCACTTCAGGGATTTTTTTCTTGACCCCTTTCTCCCTCATGTATAGCCCATTTGCTTTACTAATTTTAAGACGTTCGGCCCATTATTTTGACGATTTTTAGAACGTTCGACCCATTTCTGTCAAATTTAAGACCTTTCGTGCCATTTAGGTGTCGATTTTATCCTGGCGAGCGATAGCGAGCCTGTAATTTAAGAGGAACCGACTTTCAGCCGGGACATTTTTCTACCGAAAAATGTACAAATTTATCTTGAAAAGGGCTCGAAGGGGGTGTAATCTTAAGCTTGATGCATATCCAGGGACCAAACTTAAAAACCTCCCCTTAAATAAGCATATGTCGTCAGGTGGCTCACTTTCGGGTTCCAAGGTTTAGCACAGATCCTTGGTGATGGCGCCCATGAAACTAAGCTGCTGACAGTCCTTGCTGGATATAGGAGGTGGAGATTCACTCTTCGGCATTGAAAATCTCACTGGGCTGCAGGGCAACAACGGATCTGATGGTGTATATATAGACATCATCTTGTCGGCATCACAGGAGACCAGAGGTGTATCGTCTCTTGGTTCTGCTGAGGTGCTGGCTGGTGTCATAGTTTGTAGCCCACAGACTGGCAGAAAGGTGTTTTATGGTGAGTGATACGACAACGTTGGTGGGTGATATAGCGGATCGGTGGGTGAAAAGACATTCAGGGACCCTACTTGTCCATGGCTTGGTTCAGAGTTCTCAGGTGGTACTCAGTGTATCAGAAAGGTGGCACCGGGAAGCTTATATGCCATCATTGTCCATAACTGTGAACTGGCTGGAGGTCTGTTGGAGATATGGCCAGATTTGCTCTCTTGTTTGTTAAAGCCGAGGTGTAACTCAAGTACAAATGAAATACAAAACAGTATCGAGAGCCATCCTGGAGAGCACCCCCTCCCACAGTGCACATTCCAGCACACCCTGGAGGTCTTGACACCGAACACCAGTATACACTATGGGGTTGCCTGGAAAACGTTTATCCCCATCCAGGTGTTGATCTTTTCCTGGCGAGCGATAGCGAGCCAGCATATTTTTAAAAATTTGTTGACAGCAGGTTAGAAAAATTTCTCCGGCGAAGCCGGATTTCTTCATACAATGCTGGGTCGCTATCGCTCGCCAGGAAGAAATCGACACCTGGATGGGGATAAACGTCTTAAAACAGTAGGCTGAATGGGGCTAAATGGATACAAGCCAGAGAAAGAGAGAAAAGGAGAGAACAAATGCAGATCACCCCCCTTAAGCAAACAAGAATACAAATGAAATACAGAACATCATCCTGGCCATCCCCCCCCCCCCCATCCCCCTATTGAACATTCCAGCACACCCTGGAGGTCTTGACACCGGACCCCAGTACAATATAATTATGCAGCACGGGGTGGGGTGGGGGCCTGGAAAACCCGAGCATCAACCAGAAGGGATATTTTTTTCTTTTTCTGGACCCCCTTCTCCCTCATGTTTAGCCCCATTAGTTTTCAGATCTTAAGACATTCTGTTATTAGTTTGGCGATTTTAAGAACTTTCGCCCCATTTCTGTCAATTTTAAGATCTTTCGTGCCATTTAGATGTCGATTTTTTGTGGACGTTTTTCTACCGAAAAATATACAAATTTATTTTGAAAGGGGGTCAAGGAGGCGTATTTTTATGCTTGATGGAGGTCTAGGGAACAAACTAAAAACCTCCCCTTAAATGAACACGAATACAAAATACGAGATACAACCAAATATCGTGAGCCCCCCCCCCCCCCCCACACACACACACACAAAGAAGTTATCCTAACCCTTTACAATTCCTTAGTCCGCCCTCTTCTGGAATACTGCGTTCAATCCTGGTGCCCTTATTACCAAAAAGATATAAACAAGCTAGAACGAGTTCAACGTAGAGTTACCAAAATGATACCTAGCCTAAAGAACAAACCATACGAAGAGCGTCTTAGAGAATTAAATCTATTTCCTTTAACCCAGCGCAGATTAAGAGGTGACTTAATTCAAGTGTTCAAAATCATCAAAGGCATCGACAATATGAACTGTAGTAAGTACTTCACTATCGACCAATCTAATTACACGCGGGGAAACGGTTGCAAAATTATTGGTAAATCTTTTAACTCGCACGAATCTAAGAATTTCTTCTACAATCGAGTTGTCAACTTGTGGAATGGGCTTCCCCGAAACGTTATAGACTGCATCACCGTTGATTCATTTAAACTCCGCCTAGACAAATATCTCGCATCAAACCCGCGACTGACTGTGTTTGTAAATTAATAACGCTATTTTATCCCCCCCTCAGTTACTAACCCATCTGTCCTCTACTAACTTCCTAATCCTGCCACGGACATTAGTTCCAGGGCAGTAGTTCCCTTACCCACTCTAAACCACTGTTTGGACACTTGATCCTCAGTGTTTTGGAGGACAAGCAACCTAGAAGGGTCACTAGATCTGTTGTTGCTTGATTTCCTTTGTACTCCTTTGTACGCACACACACACACACAACCTCTCAGAATATAAAGTATATGACGGCCTGGAAAATCCCCGAGCATCCGCCACCTGGAAACCAGTCTGAATTATACTAAACCAGGAGGTGTTGGTATGTGAAGCCCCGGTATCACACGAGCGCTTTTTCACTCAACATTCATCCTCAACACTGATCTGGCAGCTTATGAGGTCAACAACATATACAATATTTCGGTTTGCCTAAGTTTATCTATCAACAGCCTAGTTTCCGATACCAGTTCCACATATTCCAGAAATGTTGCCAGAAAAATGTTGATCATCGAATGTTGACTATAAATGCTCTCGTGTGATACCGGCTTGGGGGGGGGGATGATGTTTAGATGTTTGTGTGTATGTAGGTGTGTATTTTATCTCTTTTGTCTGTGTGTGTATCTATCTATCTATATATCTATCTATCTAACTGTCACGAGGGGTGTTTTGTGAGGTTGGGCAGTGGCGATGGTGGGTAGAAGTTTGTTTGTGTGTTTGTAGGTGTGTTTTTTTTATCTCTGTCTGTCTACTTTTGTTATTTGTCTACCTACCTATCTATCTATCTGTCTATCTATCTAACTGTCCCGGAGGGTGCATTGTCAGGGTGGGGAGTGAAGATGTGGAAAGCGGTTGGTGTTTCTATGTGTGTGTGTAAGTATATTTATATCTCTTCTGTCTGTCTCTATCTATCTAATTATCTGTCTATCTATCTATCTAGCTATCTGTCTATCTATCAAGTTATATGTTTATCTATCTATCTATTTATCTATCTATCTGTCTATCTATCTATCTGTCTATCTATCTATCTGTCTATCTATCTATCTGTCTATCTATCAGTTATCTGTTTATCTATATATCTATCTATCTATCTATCTATCTATCTATCTATTTAGTTATCTGTTTATATATCTATCTATCTATCTAACAATATATCTATCTATCTATCTATCTATCTAGTTATCTGTTTATCTATCTATCTATCTATCTATCTAGTTATCTGTTTATCTATCTATCTATCTAGTTATGCTTATCTATCTATCTATCTATCTAGTCATCTGTTTATCTATCTATCTATCTATCTATTTATCTATCTATCTATCTAGTCATCTGTTTATCTATCTATCTATCTATCTATCTATCTATCTGTCTATCTATCTAGCTACCTACCAACCTTTCTATCTATCTATCTATTGGTCTATATAATTATCAATCTATCTATCTATCTATCTATCTAGCTACCTACCAACCTTTCTATCTATCTATCTATTGGTCTATATAATTATTAATCTATCTGTCTATCACGAAGGGTGCTTTGTCAGGGGGAGGGGGGGGGGGGGGGTACAGGGGTTTGTGCATTCGTGTTCGATACTTTAGATAGGTGACCGGTCAACTCAACCAGTAGACCATTTCAACCAGTAGCTCTCAACCAGTGCCAAATCAACCAATGCGGTTAGGTTAGGTTAGGTTAGGTTAGGTTAGGTTAGGTTAGGTTAGGTTAGGTTAGGTTAGTACTATATTTTGGCACTGGTTTGGTTGGTCTGGGTTAATATGACACCGGTTGAGAGCTACTGGTTGAAATGGTCTACTGGTTGAGATGACATCGAAACCTTTAGATAGCATTTGAGACTAGTTTTCTCAAATACAAAAAAAAAAAATATATTGGAAAGATACAAAAGGGAGTGTATCTATTGGAGACAGATACAAAGGGAGAGTGTATCTATTGGAGACAGATACAAAGGGAGAGTGTATCTATTGGAGACAGATACAAAGGGAGAGTGTATCTATTGGAGACAGATACAAAAGGAGAGTGTATCTATTGGAGACAGATACAAAGGGAGAGTGTATCTATTGGAGACAGATACAAAGGGAGAGTGTATCTATTGGAGACAGATACAAAGGGAGAGTGTATCTATTGGAGACAGATACAAAGGGAGAGTGTATCTATTGGAGACAGATACAAAGGGAGAGTGTATCTATTGGAGACAGATACAAAAGGAGAGTGTATCTATTGGAGACAGATACAAAAGGGAGTGTATCTATTGGAGACAGATACAAAGGGAGAGTGTATCTATTGGAGACAGATACAAAGGGAGAGTGTATCTATTGGAGACAGATACAAAGGGAGAGTGTATCTATTGGAGACAGATACAAAGGGAGAGTGTATCTATTGGAGACAGATACAAAGGGAGAGTGTATCTATTGGAGACAGATACAAAAGGAGAGTGTATCTATTGGAGACAGATACAAAAGGAGAGTGTATCTATTGGAGACAGATACAAAAGGGAGTGTATCTATTGGAGACAGATACAAACGGAGAGTGTATCTATTGGAGACAGATACAAAAGGGAGAGTGTATCTATTGGAGACAGATACAAAAGGGAGAGTGTATCTATTGGAGACAGATACAAAGGGAGAGTGTATCTATTGGAGACAGATACAAAGGGAGAGTGTATCTATTGGAGACAGATACAAAAGGAGAGTGTATCTATTGGAGACAGATACAAAGGGAGAGTGTATCTATTGGAGACAGATACAAAGGGAGAGTGTATCTATTGGAGACAGATACAAAGGGAGAGTGTATCTATTGGAGACAGATACAAAGGGAGAGTGTATCTATTGGAATAAACTGTTTTGGAATGAAGGTCGTGAAAGAGATTTGTTCTGAGTAAATGATTATAGGCCTAATGACATGATGACATAATGACATAATGCTACTTATACAGTATTTTAGTTTCACCAACATAATCTTAGTTATATATATATATATATATATATATATATATATATTATAATCATTATATTTTTTAGTTTCCTCCTTAGACTTTCATCACACTTAGAATCGTACCCCTAAGACACCCCTTCGAGATAAATTTGTGCATTTTTTGGTAGAAAAATGCCCCGGCCGAAGGCCATTTCCTCCCAAAATGTAGGCTCGCTATCGCTCGCCAAGAATAAAATCGACACATAAATGGCACAAAAGGTCTTAAAAACGCCAAGCTAATGTTGAGCCCTATAATGCAACATGTCTGAAGCCCTATAATGCAACATGTCTGAAGCCCTATAATGCAACATGTCTGAAGCCCTATAATGCAACATGTCTGAAGCCCTATAATGCAACATGTCTGAAGCCCTATAATGCAACATGTCTGAAGCCCTATAATGCAACATGTCTGAAGGCCAAAATACCATGTCTGAGCCCAGAATGATTCCTATTTCCTATAATGCAACATGTCTGAAGCCCATTCCTGTCTGGTCCCTATAATGCTCTCTGGTGTGTGTCTGAGCCCTATAATGC
>CM064578.1:66503504-66551004 GCA_032716605.1 Paralithodes platypus | reverse complement strand
GTGTAATCTTAAGCTTGATGGATATCTAGAGACCAAACTAAAAACCTCCCCTTAACAAGGCTTTATTGCATAGTAATGGCTGTTGGTCCACAAGTTACCACCACCCCTCCTATTAAGGGGGGTGACCTGCTTTTAAGGGGGGTGACCTGCTTTTAAGGGGGGTGACCTGCTTTTAAGGGGGATGACCTGCTTTTAAGGGGGGTGACCTGCTTTTAAGGGGGATGACCTGCTTTTAAGGGGGGTGACCTGCTTTTAAGGGGGATGACCTGCTTTTAAGGGGGGTGACCTGCTTTTAAGGGGGATGACCTGCTTTTAAGGGGGTGACCTGCTTTTTGTTATTTCTGTCCTTTTCTCTCTTTCTCTGGCTTGTATCCATTCGGCCCCATTCAGCCAACTATTTTAAGACGTTTATCCCCATCTAGGTGTCGATTTCTTCCTGGCGAGCGATAGCGAGCCAGCATTATATGAAGAAATCCGGCTTCGCCGGAGAAATTTTTCTATCGAAAAATGTACAAATTTAGCTTGCTGTCAAACAAAAATAAAAAATATGCTGGCTCGCTACCGCTCACCAGTAAAAAACTGACACCTGGATGGGGATAAACGTCTTAAAACAGTAGGCTGAATGGGGCCAAATGGATACAAGCCAGAGAAAGATAGAAAAGGACAGAAATAACAAACAGCAGGTCACCCCCCTTAATCGCCTTGTACGACACACAGTAGTTAGCGTGGGGCATATAATTTTTTCCCTCCACACCATAAGATGAAGGCCCCCTTATACCCCCTGGGGGGGGTAAGATTGTAAAAGTACGGTCGCGCTAATAAGTCATGTCCCAGCTGTCATTAAGTTTGGCTTGCTCTGTGCTGTATTAATGTCTGTCAGATGTTGAATAGGGTGGGTAAGTGTAGGAACATGCTTGTATATTTCACTGGATATGAAGAAATGAAGCTTAGATATTGCTGATACCAATTATGGATCAAAATAATATACTTGGTGCCGAGACATGACTTATTAGAGCGACCGTACCTATAATTACCGTGCATGACACTCTGTAAACATTACAAAGAAAACGGAAAAAATCCTCTCGAGTTTCCCGTACGACAGCCTTCGAAACTTCCCACACACCCTCGTAATTCATCTGCCACATGCCTTTTACCTCAGCATGATAACTTCCTCGTGTCTCAGGCCTTTTTAACCCTTTCTGTACCCACGCCGTTCTTTTAACTCTCTTTTATGCCTACTATTAGACGATTTTATTCAGTTTAAGGAGAGATGTCCACTTGAGGGACTTTTTTCTTGACCCCTTTCTCTCTCATGTCTAGCCCCATTGCTTTTGAGATTTTAAGATGTTTGCCCCGTTAGTTTGGCGATTTTAAGAACTTTCACCCCATTTTAAGACCTTTCGTGCCATTCAGGCGTCTATTTTATCCTGGCGAGCGATAGCGAGCCTGTAACTTAAGAGGAGCCGGCCTTTGGCCGGGACATTTTTCTACCGAAAAATGTACACATTTATCTTGAAAAGGGGTCAAGGGGCTGTAATGTTAAGCTTGATGGAGGTCTAGCGAACTAACTAAAAACCTCCCCTTAAAAAGTGGCCTCCATCCATGAACAGGCTTCGAACTCTCTCACTTGAACCCATTTTTACTACCACAGACCCTTCCTAAGCTGCTCAACATCCGTCTAAATATAGCCACAGTAAAACCACGCACAGACGTCACCGGTATAGAAGGGGTTAAGGGAAGATAGGTTCCCCCTTTCGCCCTCATGTTTAGCTCCATACGTTTTGAGATTATATGACGTTCGACCCCATTAGTTTGCCGATTTTAACACCTTTCGCCCCATTCTTTGTCAATTTTAAAACATTTCGTGCCATTTAGGTGTCGATTTTTCCTGGCGAGCGACAGCGAGCCTGTAAATTAAGAGGCACTGGCCTTCGGCCAGGACATTTTTCTACCGAAAAATGTACAAGTTTATCTTGAAGGGGGGTCTAGGGGTTTTTCCTAAGCTTGATGGAGGTCTAGGGGGTCTTTTCCTAAGCTTGAGGGGGGTCTAGGGGGTGTGTCCCTAAGCTGAAGGGGGGTTCTAGGGGTGTTTTCCTAAGCTTGATGGAGGTCTAGGGGGTGTTTTTCTAAGCTTGAAGGGGGGTCTAGGGGGTGTTTCCCTAAGCTTGAAGGGGGGTCTAGGGGTGTTTTCCTAAGCTTGATGGAGGTCTATGGTGTGTTTTTCCTAAGCTTGAAGGGGGGTGTAGGGGGTGTTTTCCTAAGCTTGAAGGGGAGGGTCTAGGGGTGTTTTCCTAAGCTTGATGGAGGTCTAGGGGGTGTTTTCCTAAGCTTGAAGGGGGGTCTAGGGGGTGTTTTCCTAAGCTTGAAGGGGGGGTCTAGGGGTGTTTACCTAAGCTTGATGGAGGTCTAGGGGTGTTTTCCTAAGTTTGAAGGGGGGGTCTAGGGGTGTTTTCCTAAGCTTGAAGGGGGGGGTCTAGGGGTGTTTTCCTAAGCTTGATGGAGGTCTAGGGGGTGTATTCCTAAGCTTGATGGGGGTCTAGGGGGTGTTTTCCTAAGCTTGAAGGGGGGTCTAGGGGGTGTTTTCCTAAGCTTGAAGGGGGGGGTCTAGGGGTGTTTTCCTAAGCTTGATGGAGGTCTAGGGGGTGTTTTCCTAAGCTTGATGGAGGTCTAGGGGGTGTTTTCCTAAGCTTGAAGGGGGGGGTCTAGGGGTGTTTTCCTAAGCTTGATGGAGGTCTAGGGGGTGTTTTCCTAAGCTTGAAGGGGGGTCTAGGGGGTGTTTTCCTAAGCTTGAAGGGGGGGTCTAGGGGTGTTTTTCTCCCTAAGCTTGGTGGAGGTCTAGGGGGTGTTTTCCTAAGCTTGAAGGGGGGTCTAGGGGGTGTTTTCCTAAGCTTGATGGAGGTCTAGGGGTGTTTTCCTAAGCTTGATGGAGGTCTAGGGGGTGTATTCCTAAGCTTGATGGGGGGCTAGGGGGTGTTTTCCTAAGCTTGATGGGGGGTCTAGGGGGTGTTTTCCTAAGCTTGAAGGGGGGGTCTAGGGGTGTTTTCCTAAGCTTGATGGAGGTCTAGGGGGTGTTTTCCTAAGCTTGATGGAGGTCTAGGGGGTGTTTTCCTAAGCTTGAAGGGGGGGGTCTAGGGGTGTTTTCCTAAGCTTGAAGGGGGGGGTGTAGGGGTGTTTTCCTAAGCTTGATGGAGGTCTAGGGGGGTTTTCATAAGCCAGATGGAGGTCCAGGGGGTGTTTTTCCTAAGCTTGAAGGGGGGGGTCTAGGGGTGTTTTTCTAAGCTTGTTGGAGGTCTAGGGGGTGTTTTCCTAAGCTTGATGGAGGTCTAGGGGTGTTTTTCTAAGCTTGATGGAGGTCTAGGGGGTGTTTTTCTAAGCTTGATGGAGGTCTAGGGGGTGTTTTTCTAAGCTTGATGGAGGTCTAGGGGGTGTTTTCCTAAGCTTGAAGGGGGGGTCTAGGGGTGTTTCTCTAAGCTTGATGGAGGTCTAGGGGGGTGTTTTCCTAAGCTTGATGGAGGTCTAGGGGGAGTTTTCCTAAGCTTGAAGGGGGGGTCTAGGGGTGTTTTCCTAAGCTTGATGGAGGTCTAGGGGGTGTTTTCCTAAGCTTGATGGGGGTCTAGGGGGTGTTTTTCTAAGCTTGATGGAGGTCTAGGGGGTGTTTTTCTAAGCTTGATGGAGGTCTAGGGGTGTTTTTCTAAGCTTGAGGGGGGGCTGGGGGGTGTTTTTCTAAGCTTGATGGAGGTCTAGGGGGTGTTTTTCTAAGCTTGATGGAGGTCTAGGGGGTGTTTTCCAAGCTTGAAGGGGGGGTCTAGGGGTGTTTTCCTAAGCTTGAAGGGGGTCTAGGGGTGTGTTCCTAAGCTTGATGGGGGCCTAGGTGTTTTGCGTAAGCTTGGTGGAGGTCTAGGGGGTGTTTTCCTAAGCTTGATGGAGGTCTAGGGGTGTTTTTCTAAGCTTGAAGGGGGGGTCTAGGGGTGTTTTCTAAGCTTGATGGAGGTCTAGGGGGTGTTTTCCTAAGCTTGATGGGAGGTCTAGGGGTGTTTTCCTAAGCTTGAAGGGGGTCTAGGGGGTGTTTCTAAGCTTGATGGAGGTCTAGGGGTGTTTTCTAAGCTTGATGGAGGTCTAGGGGGTGTTTTTCTAAGCTTGATGGAGGTCTAGGGGGTGTTTTCTAAGCTTGATGGAGGTCTAGGGGGGTGTTTTTCTAAGCTTGATGGAGGTCTAGGGGGTGTTTTCCTAAGCTTGAAGGGGGGGGTCTAGGGGTGTTTTCCTAAGCTTGATGGAGGTCTAGGGGGTGTTTTCCTAAGCTTGATGGGGGTCTAGGGGGTGTTTTTCTAAGCTTGATGGAGGTCTAGGGGGTGTTTTTCTAAGCTTGATGGAGGTCTAGGGGGTGTTTTCCTAAGCTTGAAGGGGGGTCTAGGGGGTGTTTTCCTAGGCTTGATGGAGGTCTAGGGGGTGTTTTTCTAAGCTTGATGGAGGTCTAGGGGGTGTTTTCCTAGGCTTGAAGGGGGGGGTCTAGGGGTGTTTTCCTAAGTTTGAAGGGGGGGTCTAGGGGTGTTTTCCTAAGTTTGAAGGGGGGGTCTAGGGGTGTTTCCTAAGCTTGAAGGGGGGGTCTAGGGGGTGTTTTCCTAAGCTTGAAGGGGGTCTAGGGGGTGTTTTCCTAAGTTTGAAGGGGGGTCTAGGGGGTGTTTTCCTAAGCTTGAAGGGGGGTCTAGGGGGTGTTTTCCTAAGCTTGAAGGGGGGTCTAGGGGGTGATTTCCTAAGCTTGAAGGGGGTTTTTGCCTAAGTTTTGAGAAGGGGGTCCTGGGGTTTTTTCCTCTGATGTGCTAGGGGGTGTTTTCCAAGCTTGAAGGGGGGTCTAGGGGGTGATTTCCTAAGCTTGAAGGGGGTCTAGGGGGTGTTTTTCTAAGCTTGATGGAGGTCTAGGGGGTGTTTTCCTAAGCTTGAAGGGGGGTCTAGGGGGTGATTTCCTAAGCTTGATGGAGGTCTAGCGAGGAAACTAAGAAATAAATGAATAAATAAATTAATAAAAACAAAAGCAGCCTTCAACCCTTCCCGCACACCCTCGTAACTCATCTCCCACATGTCTGTTTACTCATCATGATAACTTCCGCATGTCTCAGGCCTTTAAACTCTTTTTTTTTTTTTTTTTTTTTTTTTGTGTATGAAGGAGACAAAAGGTAGGTTGCCTGTAACGAGTGCCTCCCCCAAAACCTAAAGAGTAACAGAGCCAAATTCAAGGGACGTTGGGGTCAAAATACCTGGACACACGAAGTTTAATGCAGTCTAAGTCATAGAAATGAAGGACAGATTGATTGAGGGAAAGAGTTCCAAAGTTCAATAGTTGAGTAGAAGAAAGACTGAGAAAATTTGCTAATTCTTGGATTGGAGAGCTGGACATAATAGGAGTGAGATTGTGTTGAAAGGCGGGTGCCTCACACTTGACGCAAGGGAGGAGGAGGTATGCACTGAGAGAGCTCTGAAGAAAGGGGTGATATTTTATTCTTGATCATGCAGCATTTAGATCCATAATAGATTACATAATGATAAAGGGGTGTATGGGATGGGATGCGTTAGCCTTGGTCGGCAACCCATCTAGGGGAGACAACCTTATAAAAATCCGGGTGGATGAGATTCGTCAGCCTTGGTCGGCAACCTGATTGATTGATGGCTGGAGTACAGTCAAAGGATAGTAGAGTCATTTGGATAGAAAGTACAGTCAAAGGATAGTAGAGTTATTTGGATAGAAAGTACAGTCAAAGGATAGTAGTCATTTGGATAGAAAGTACAGTCAAAGGATAGTACAGTCAGAGTCATTTGGATAGAAAGTACAGTCAAAGGATAGTAGAGTCATTTGGATAGAAAGTACAGTCAAAGGATAGTAGAGTCATTTGGATAGAAAGTACAGTCAAGTAGTCATTTGGATAGAAAGTACAGTCAAAGGTAAAAGAACTTGAGCAACCTGTCTAGGGGGAGTACACCTTATACTTACACACACTGCTTAAGGGGAGGTCTCCACTTGAGGGATTTTTTTTTTCTTGATCCCTTTCTCCCTCATGGTTAGCCCCATTGCTTTTGAGATTTTAAGACGTTTGCCCCATTAGTTTGGTGATTTTAAGAATTTCCGCGCCATTCTGTCAATTCAAATGTAAAACTTGCAAACTAAATAAACCAAAATTGGGACAAGGACAATATAAAGTCAAATTAAATTATCAAAATCGCTATGTGGAAACAACAATTGTAAGATCTTTCGTGCAATTTAGGTGTCAATTTTATCCTGACGAGCGATAGCGAGCCTGTAATTTAAGAGTAACCGGCCTTCGGAGGGGACATTTTTCTACCGAAAAATTTACAAATTTATCTTGAAAGGGGGTCAAGGGGGTGACATTTTAAGATTGCTGGAGGAGTAGGAAACAAACTAGAAACCTCCCCTTAACTAAGGGTGAAGCAGGTTAGTGGATGGACTAGCCGAACACCACTGAAGAAAAATAGTGCTAAAAAGATACATAGAAACCTTTAGTTTAGTTACTTCAACCTCTGCAGTTGTCTTTGAGTTAGCTGTGTTGAGCCTATTGGGGATACTTTAAAGCCTTTGTTACCATCAGGGGTATTTAGAAACCTTTAGTTTAGTTACTTCAACCTCTGCAGTTGTCTTTGAGTTAGTTGTGTTGAGCCTATTAGGGATACTTTAAAGCCTTTGTTACCATCAGGGGTATTTATAAACCTTTAGTTTAGTTACTTCAACCTCTGCAGTTGTCTTTGAGTTAGCTGTGTTGAGCCTATTGGGGATACTTTAAAGCCTTTGTTACCATCAGAGGTATTTATAAACCTTTAGTTTAGTTACTTCAACCTCTGCAGTTGTCTTTGAGTTAGCTGTGTTGAGCCTATTGGGGATACTTTAAAGCCTTTGTTACCATCAGGGGTATTTAGAAACCTTTAGTTTAGTTACTTCAACCTCTGCAGTTGTCTTTGAGTTAGCTGTGTTGAGCCTATTGGGGATACTTTAAAGCCTTTGTTACCATCAGGGGTATTTAGAAACCTTTAGTTTAGTTACTTCAACCTCTGCAGTTGTCTTTGAGTTAGCTGTGTTGAGCCTATTGGGGATACTTTAAAGCCTTTGTTACCATCAGGGGTATTTAGAAACCTTTAGTTTAGTTACTTCAACCTCTGCAGTTGTCTTTGAGTTAGCTGTGGGCAGAAAACTAATTTTGGAGAGGTAATTATAAGAGTGAGAGAACTCTATTTCTTATTGCTAATCTGGCAACCTCTGCCTCATATGAGTCTGAAAGGGTTAAGGGGAGGTTTTTAGTTTGGCCTCTAGATATCCATCAAGCTTAAGATTACACCCCCTTGAGCCCCTTTCAAGATAAATTTGTACATTTTTCGGTAGAAAAATGTCCCGGTTGAAAGCCGGTGTCTCTTAAATTACAGGTTCGCTATCGCTCGCCAGGATAAAATCGACACCTAAATGGCACGAAAGGTCTTAAAATTGACAAATTGGTTGAAAGTTCTTAAAATAATCTAAATAATGGGGCGAACGTCTTAAAATTAGAAAAAAGCAATGGGGCTAAAATTGAGGGAGAAAGGAGTCAAGAAAAAACTCCCTCAAGTGGAAATCTCCCCTTAAACCGGTATCACACGAGCGCTTTTTCACTCAACATGTATCCTCAACACTGGTCTGGCAGCTTATGAGGTCGACATTTAGATAATTTCGCTTTTAGCTTCTTTATATCGCAGGGACGGCTAGAGCAAACAGGCTGTCATTTCACACATCTAATCACTACTGGTCTACCCTTAAAACATAGTATATATATATATATATATATATATATATATATATATATATATATATATTAAGGGGAGATTTCCACTTGAGGGAATATTTTCTTGATCCCTTTCTCCCTCATGTTTAGCCCTATCGTATTTGAGGTTTTAAGACGTTCGCCCCATTTGTTTGGCGATTTTAAGAACTTTTGCCCCATTTTTGTCAATTTTAAGACTTTTCGTGCCATTTAGGTCCCGATTTTTGTCCTGGCGAGCGATAGCGAGCCTGTAATTTAAGAGGAACCGGCCTTCGGCCGGAACATTTTTCTACCGAAAAATTTACACATTTTTCTTGAGAGGGGCTCAAGGGGGTGTAATTTTAAGTTTCATGGAGGTCTAGTGAACAAACTAAAAACCTCCCCTAAAGGAACACCCCGTTCTTGACATTAATCCTCCATTACAAACCCCAATGCACTTGAATATATTAATGAAAGCATATGGTCCTCCCGGGATTCAAACTCGGGACACCACACCCAGAACATAAGCATCTAAACCATTACCCCACCAACACAGTTAAAAGCTATGTACACGATCACGATTAATATCTATTTTCGAATTCTGGATAACAATCTAATCATGTACAGTCGCGCTAATAAGTCATGGCGCAACTGACATTACGTTTAGCTTGCTCTGTGCTGTATTAATGTCTGTCAGATGTTGAATAGGGTGGGTAAGAGTAGGAACATGTTTGTATCTTTCACTCGATATGAAGAAATGAAGCTTAGATATTGCTGATACCAATTATTATATATCAAAACATACTTGGTGCCGAGACATGACTTATTAGCGCGACTGTACAGAGAAATACCAGCTCCATTGTCTTCATTAATTTTAAGCTATAAGATGTTACGGGGCCAGGTGAGTTGAAACAGGGTGTAGTTATAATAATTGTTGGGGTATTGAGAAACCTATCTGATCCACTGACCTTTAAGAGCGATATTAACTGTTTAAGACGTTCGTTCGTTCGTTCCGTTAGTTTGGCAATTTTGAGACCTTTCGCCTCATTTTTGTTGTCAATATTAAGACTTTTCGTGCTCTTTAGGTGTCGATATTTTCCAGGCGAGCGATAGCGAGCCTCTAATTTTAGATGGTACCGGCCTTCGGCCGGGAAATTTTTCTACCGAAAAATTTACAAATCTATCTTGAAAGGGGGTCTAGGGGGTGTTTTTCTAAGCTTGATGGAGGTCTAGCAAGGAAACTATATTAAAAAAAATATATATATATAATATATACTGTATATAAACCAAAAACCAAGTACTACCCTCTTTAGTTGAAACCAAGTACTACCCTCTTTAGTTGAAACGGGGTGTAGTTATTGCTGGGATATTGAGAAACCTATTTGATCCACTAACCTATAATAAGAGCGATAATAACGGTTTCATCACTACTTACCGGAACTACAGCCATTATCTGAAACAAGAAGAAGAACATGAATTAAGGACCTGGTGTATCTTTTACAGTATATATATGGTTTTGTATTCCTCTCTATCATTTGTCTTCATCATTCTAATGCTGGGGTCACACATTCACGTATATGCTCCCGTACGAAGGTTTATTGGTAGTTGGCAACCGAATACGTAAAACGTAAGGGCTTAGTACGCAAAACGTAAATGAAATTGTGTCTAGTCGTGGGGGTTGGTACGCATGGCGGGAGTAGCCACGCTGGTCGGGGAGGTGGTTGATGCGGCCAAGGCCGCCCGGTACCGGTATGTTTTGGATTTCAAATCAGATACGGGGCTCGCGCTCACGTATGTCAAAAGTCGGGAAATCCTACGTCTGACGGGAGCAGCCCCGTAAGACGTAGCAGCTCGCCCGGTCAAACGTAAGCTGCTCCCGTCAATCGTAAAATATTCCCGTCAAACGGGACAGTTAACGTTAGTCCGGGCGCATCTGGCAGCACCGCCGCACTGCGTGTTGGCGGGAAGACGCGGCAACGTTGTACGGGGGGTATATAAGGACCAGCGGGGGACACTCCCGTCACACCTCTCACCACACCGGAGCAGCAAACAACAAGCCAACCCTGCCACCTGCTTGCCACCCTCTGCACCCTGCCCTGCCCTGCTTGCCACCCTCTGCACCCTGCCCTGCCCTGCTTGCCACCCTCTGCACCCTGCCCTGCCCTGCCCTGTACCATGCATAAGAAAGGCGTGAAGGCCAGGAAAGGTTTCCCCTGCCACCTCAACGTCTGCCACCTCACCGCCTGCCACCTCACCTTTTGACCCCTCTCAGCCTCCAATATTTGATCATAATTGTTGATTAATAAGATGACAAATAAAATCTATAATGAAGGCCCCTGCCCTTTTGTAGTTCCCAGATTCCAACCCAGACCTACGTGGTTGACAAAGACTGTCTTTGTCTGTGTTTGGACAGACGGGGTGTGCCTACGATTATCCGGAAACGGTCCACGTAAGTCCTACAAACTCCCAAGACGTACGGCCTCAGCTACGCAGGTCTTGTGGGGGCGTGGCCATGGGCGTGGCCTGTGTTCCCGCAAATCGGGCAGCCCAGGCGGACTAACGGGGACATGCTTACGCAAGTCGCAAGCACGTACGTAGTTCCATACGACTACATTACGTCTGACGTAACACTGGCCCCGTCACGGTACGTCTGTCGGGAAGTGCAATAGTCGTGGTATATACGGGCGTACACGGCCGGACTACGCCCGTCAGAACACAAAATTGGCGATCACGCCTGACGGGAGCTGTCGGGAGCGATATACGTGAATGTGTGACCCCCAGCATATAGGTTACAAGAACATCCATATCCGTTTAGTGTTCTTATTAATATTAACTATTTATGATTATATAAATGTCTAGTATTCGATAAATGTATATTAATCGTAGTCATGTGCTGTACTTATAACTGTCTTGATGGCGTGATGGTTAGAGCGTTTAAGATCTGTATGTGGTAATAAGTAACACCCCGTTCTTAACCCTTTCAAGCTCCAAGACGCGTTTCTGTTGTTTCTGGCTACTATTAGACGATTTCATTCAGACTAGTAACGGTATATGGAAGTCAAAGGGTTGATTGAGATAGTATTTACCCTTTTAAGACCCACAGATACCTCCTAAGCTGCATAAAATCATCTAATGATAGCCAAAATAAACTGCTAAAACGCGTCCGAGCTTCAAAGGGTTAACATTAATCAATTACAAACCCCAATGTACTTGAATAAACTAATGAAAGCATATGGTCCTCCCGGGATTCCAACTCGGGACCCAGGTTCGAATCCCGGTGGATCACAAGCTTCCATTAATTTCATTGGGAGGTGTTTGGTGAGAGTAGTGAAATAATTAGATTAGATGTATCTATCTATGTATCTATTAAAATCATCTATCTATCTACTGTCTTCGTGGCGCAATGCATAAGTGTGTTGATTTTCGGTGTGAGCGTCCTGGGTTCGAATCCCCGGACTGCCACATATGTTTGTTAAGGGGAGATTTCCACTTGAGGTATTGTTTTCTTGACCCCTTTCTCCCTCATGTTTAGCCCCATTGTTTTTGATATTATAAAACGTTTGCCCCATTAGTTTAGCAATTTTAAGAACTTTCACCCCATATTAAGACCTTTCGTACCATTCAGGTGCCGATTTTATCCTGGCGAGCGATAGCGAGCCTGTAATTTAAGAGGAACCGGCCTTTGGCCGGGAAATTTTTCTACCGAAAAATGTACAAATTTATCTTGAAAGGGACTCAAGGGGGTGACATTTTTAGATTGCTGGAGGAGTAGGAAACAAACTAAAAACCTCCCCGTAATTTCATTAATCGAGTTTAGGAGTCAAGTTGGTTGGTGGAGAGAACATAATAATTATCTGTCTCTTTCTTAAATTATATCTAAATCTCTATATATATATATATATATCTGTAAAACATCTATCTCGGAATCGATCTCTCTGTGAACATATCTCTTAAGGGGAGGTTTTTAGTGTGTTTCCTAGATTTCCATCAAGCTTGAAATTACACCCCCTTGACCCCCTTTCAAGATAAATTTGTACATTTTTCGGTAGAAAAATTTCCCGGCCAAAGGCCGGTTACTCTTAAATTACAGGCTCGCTATCGCTCGCCAGGAAAAAATAGACATCTAAATGGGACGAAAGGTCTTAAAAGTGACATAAATGGGGTGAAACTTCTTAAAATCGCCAAACTAATGGGGCGAACGTCTTAAAATCTCAAAAGCAATGGGGCTAAACATGAGGGAGAAAGGGGGGTCAAGAAAAAAATCCCTCAAGTGGAGATCTCCCCTTAATCTAGCATGGATCTACCTTCATCAACCATTCCTCATCTATCGGTAGTTCAGTCTGCCTTCCTAGAGTCTATCCACTGTGAGTAGGCCATAAACCATGACCTCTAACCTCTGTAACTCCAAAAAAACGACTAGCGTAATCGAGCAAATATTTCTACCGTTTGGGAAGAGT
This sequence comes from Paralithodes platypus, assembly GCA_032716605.1. Taxonomy (NCBI): domain Eukaryota; kingdom Metazoa; phylum Arthropoda; class Malacostraca; order Decapoda; family Lithodidae; genus Paralithodes; species Paralithodes platypus. The sequence continues at coordinate 66,538,775 of CM064578.1, read as the reverse complement.
CGGTCAAGGAATAGATGTGGAGATTTACAGCCAATTCGCTCAAGCCCTTTATGAGTTACAGAGGATAGAGGTCATGCTTTCTCGCCTACTTACAGCGAACAGACTATAGCATAAGATCCGACTGTTTTCAAGGTACATGGACAGATAGAATGAAGGATAGAAAAGAAAAGGATAAAATGCATAATGTATAACGACTTAAATGAAAGAATGGATGAATAAATGTACGAGTGACAGACAGACAGACAGAATAATATATATATATACATGCAGAGAGAGAGAGAGAGAGAGAGAGAGAGAGAGAGAGAGAGAGAGAGAGAGAGAGAGAGAGAGAGAGAGAGAGAGCGAGAGCGAGAGCGAGAGAGAGAGAGAGAGAGGTACACATAGTAGTAATCATACACAGCATTATTCGGCAACTCTCTCACATATGTTATGCTGCCGGGGTTATATTATCTGCTGACCCCTGGCACCTCCTAACCTTCTTTCTCACTCAGGCAGTCTCATTCATTCTTATTAATTCTCATTCATTCTCGTTCATTCTTATTCATTCTCGTTCATTCTTATTCATTCTCGTTCATTCTTATTCATTCTCGTTCATTCTTATTCATTCTCGTTCATTCTTATTCATTCTCGTTCATTCTCATTCATTCTTATTCATTCTCGTTCATTCTTATTCATTCTCGTTCATTCTCATTCATTCTTATTCATTCTCGTTCATTCTTATTCATTCTCGTTCATTCTCATTCATTCTTATTCATTCTCGTTCATTCTTATTCATTCTCGTTCATTCTCATTCATTCTTATTCATTCTCGTTCATTCTTATTCATTCTCGTTCATTCTTATTCATTCTCGTTCATTCTTATTCATTCTCGTTCATTCTTATTCATTCTCGTTCATTCTTATTAATTCTCGTTCATTCTCATTCATTCTTATTCATTCTCGTTCATTCTTATTCATGCTCGTTCATTCTCATTAATGCTGTCATTCTTATTCATTCTCATTCATTCCCATTCATTCTTAATTCAATCTCTCTCTAGTTACCTTGTTATTCACCCATTCATTCTCATTCATTCTCTCTATCTTATAACCTTCATATTCACCCATTCATTCTCATCCATTATCTATTTTATATTCTTCATATTCATCCATTCATTCTCATTCATTATCTCTCTCGTGTTACTTTATTCATTCTCATCCATTCTCTTGTTACCTTCTTATTCACTCATTCATTCACATTCATTCTTTGTCTTGTTACCTTCTTATTCATTCTCATTCATTCTTTTTATTGTTACCTTCTTATTAATTCTCATTCATTCTTTTTATCTTCTTATTCATTCTCATTCATTATTTGTATTGTTACCTTATTATTCACTCATTCATTCTCATTCATTCTCTCTAATAGGCTATTACCTTCTTATTCATGCTCTTTTCTTATATGTCTATCTCATCTGTGTATCTATCTAACGTTCTATCTATCCATATCTATAAATATCTGTGTATCTGTCTATATTTATGTATCTCTCCCTCTCTCTCTCTCTCTATATATATATATATATATATACAGTATATATATATATATATATATATATATATATATATATATATATATATATATATATATATATATATATATATATATATATATATATATTGGATGCATAGTAGAATCGGGGGTATTAAGTGTTGTCATAGATTCCAGTGGTTATCGCTCAAAAGGTGTCATTGGTATCTTTATAGTTACTGGGAAAAGTGATTATCCCTCAAAGTATTAGTCAGTGTCCGAAACTTTGTGAAATATCTGACAACACTTATTAACCTCGACCGTACATGAACTCCAGCTTTGGCTTGCTCCCTGAAGTTAACCCTACATACGTGGTTGTTTAGGTGGGCGACAACTCTGAGTGGCGTTGACCTTGGTTAAGATCACTATAGGCACCGCCAACCAACTTGACAATAATCTTGATCTCTGACCTAGCTGTAACTCAAAAGGGCCTGGAGCAAACTGGCTGTAAATATCCACACCTATTTCCTGGTGGACTCTTCCCAAATGATAGAAATGTCAGCCTGATTGCTTTCATTTACAGACGTGGCTGAGTAAAGTTGAACATCCATGTATAGAACTACTTGGGATGGACCGAGTCACGCCCTGGTGTCTTCGCTCGGAGAGACACCCCCCAGAAGTGAAGTCATAGCGTGAGTGCAGCTACGTGACGTACCGGAGTAAGCTACCATTAAGGGGAGATGGGTCGTTTTTCTGGATCCTCTTCTTCCTCATGTTTAGCCCCATTACTTTTGAGATTATAAGACGTTCGGCCCATTACTTCGACGATTTTAACACCTTTCACCCCATTTCGTTGTCAATTTTAAGACCTATTGTGCCATTTAGGTGTTGATTTTATCCTGGCGAGCAATAGCGAGCCTGTAATTTCAAGAGAAACCGGCCTTTGGCCGGGAAATTTTTCTACCGAAAAATGTAAACATTTGTCTTGAAGGGGGAGGGGGGTCTAGGGGGTGTATTTGTCTTGAAGGGGGGTCTAGGGGGTGTATATTTATCTTGAAGGGGGGTCTAGGGGGTGTATATTTATCTTGAAGGGGGGTCTAGGGGGTGTATATTTATCTTGAAGGGGGGTCTAGGGCGTGTATATTTATCTTGAAGGGATGTCTAGGGGGTGTATATGTCTTGATGGGGGTGGGTCTAGGGGTGTATTTGTCTTGACGGGGGGGGGGGGGTCTAGGGGGTGTATTTGTCTTGAAGGGGGGGTCTAGGGGGTGTATTTGTCTTGAAGGGGGGGGGGGGTCTAAGGGGTGTTTTGTCTTGAAGGGGGGTCTAAGGGGTGTTTTGTCTTGAAGGGGGTCTAAGGGGTGTTTTGTCTTGAAGGGGGGGGGGGGGGTCTAGGGGGTGTATTTTTAAGCTTGATGAAAGTCTAGTGATTGACCTAACACACATATATGAATATATATATATATATTAATAGACCAACAAAATGGCCATTATTCCCTTAATTGATCTGAGTGACTGGAAGCCATGCATTGATCTGAGTGACTGGAAGCCATGCATTGATCTGAGTGACTGGAAGCCATGCATTGATCTGAGTGACTGGAAGCCATGCATTTAATACAGAATAATGATGGGAGTTAATTGGTTAGGGGAGGAGTACTGAATAAGGCTATAATATCAGGAGGTTAAGGGGAGGTATTTAGTTTGTTCCCTAGACCTCCATCAAGCTTAAAATTACACCCCCTTGAGTCCCTTTCAAGATGTATTTGTACATTTTTCGGTAAAAAAATGTCCCGGCCGAAGGCCGGTTCCTCTTAAATTACAGGCTCGCTATCGCTCGCCAGGATAAAATTGACACCTGAATGGCACGAAAGGTCTTTATATGGGGTGAAAGTTCTTAAAATCGCTAAACTAATGGGGCAAACGTTTTATAATATCAAAAGCAATGGGGCTAAACATGAGGGAGAAAGGGGTCAAGAAAAAAATCCCTTAAGTGGAGATCTCCCCTTAAGGGGATAGTGGCTGGTTTTTGGTCTTATAATTCATTTATTTACATATTTTTGGTTTCCTGGCTAGACCTCCATCAAGCTTAGAATAAAACACCCCCTAGACCCCCTTCAAGATAAATGTGTACATTTTTCGGTAGAAAATGTTTCCGGCCAAAGGCCGGTTCCTTCTAAAATTACAGGCTCGCTATCGCTCGCCAGGAAAAAATCGACAACTAAATGGCACGAAAGGTCTAAATATTGACAAAGAAATGGGGCGAAAGATGTTGAAATCGGCAAACTAATGGGGCGACCTTCTTATAATCTCAAAACTAATGGGGCTAAACTCGAGGGAGAAGGGGGGGACCAAAAAAATTGAACCATCTCCCATAATTGACCTGACTGATAGATAGGAAGCCATGCATTTAATACACACAACATAATGGTGGTGGGAGAGTTGTGAGAGTTAAGGGAGGAGGAGGAGTAGTAGTGACTATAAGGCTATCATCAGGAGGAGGAGGAGGAGTAGTAGTGACTATAAGGCTATCATCAGGAGGAGGAGGAGGAGTAGTAGTGACTATAAGGCTATCATCAGGAGGAGGAGGAGGAGTAGTAGTGTGACTATAAGGCTATGATCAGGAGGAGGAGGAGGAGTTGTAGTGACTATAATGCTATCAACAGGAGGAGGAGTAGTAGTGACTATAAGGCTATCATCAGGAGGAGGAGGAGGAGGAGTAGTAGTGACTATAAGGCTATCATCAGGAGGAGGAGGAGGAGTAGTAGTGACTATAAGGCTATCATCAAGAGGAGGAGGAGGAGTAGTAGTGACTATAAGGCTATCATCAGGAGGAGGAGGAGTAGTAGTGACTATAAGGCTATCATCAGGAGGAGGAGGAGGAGTAGTAGTGACTATAAGGCTATCATCAGGAGGAGGAGGAGGAGTAGTAGTGACTATAAGGCTATCATCAGGAGGAGGAGGAGGAGTAGTAGTGACTATAAGGCTATCATCAGGAGGAGGAGGAGGAGTAGTAGTGACTATAAGGCTATCATCAGGAGGAGGAGGAGGAGTAGTAGTGACTATAAGGCTATCATCAGGAGGAGGAGGAGTAGTAGTGACTATAAGGCTATCATCAGGAGGAGGAGGAGGAGTAGTAGTGACTATAAGGCTATCATCAGGAGGAGGAGTAGTAGTGACTATAAGGCTATCATCAGGAGGAGGAGGAGGAGAGTAGTAGTGACTATAAGGCTATCATCAAGAGGAGGAGGAGGAGTAGTAGTGACTATAAGGCTATCATCAGGAGGAGGAGGAGGAGTAGTAGTGACTATAAGGCTATCATCAGGAGGAGGAGGAGGAGTAGTAGTGACTATAAGGCTATCATCAGGAGGATAGGAGGAGGAGTAGTAAGTGACTATAAGGCTATCATCAGGAGGAGGAGGAGGAGTAGTAGTGACTATAAGGCTATCATCAGGAGGAGGAGGGGAGTAGTAGTGACTATAAGGCTATCATCAGGAGGAGGAGAGGCGTAGTAGTGACTATAAGGCTATCATCAGGAGGAGGAGGAGGAGTAGTAGTGACTATAAGGCTATCATCAGGAGGAGGAGGAGGAGGAGTAGTAGTGACTATAAGGCTATCATCAGGCGGAGGAGTAGTGGTAGTCGTGACTATAAGGCTCTATCATCAGGAGGAGGCAGGAGAGTCGTAGTGACTATAAGTTATCATCAGGAGGGAGGGGAGGAGGAAGTAGTAGTGACTATAAGGCTATCATCAGGAGGAGGAGGAGGAGTAGTATGTGACTATAAGGCTATCATAAGGAGGATTAGGAGGAGTAGGTAGTGACTATAAGGCTATTCATCAGGAGGAGGAGGAGGAGTAGTAGTGACTATAAGGCTCATTCATCATGAGGGAGGAGGAGAGTGTAGTGCTATAAGGCTATCATCAGGAGGAGGAGGAGGAGTGTAGTGGCTATAAGGCTATCATCAGGAGGAGGAGGAGGAGGAGTAGTAGAGACTATAAGGCTATCATCAGGAGGAGAAGGAGGAGTAGTAGGACAAAGGCTATCATCAGGAGGAGGAGAGGAGTAGTAGGGTGACTATACGGCTATCATCAGGAGGAGGAGGAGGAGTAGTAGTGACTATAAGGCTATCATCAGGAGGAGGAGGAGGAGTAGTAGTGACTATAGGCTATCATCAGGAGGAGGAGGAGGAGTAGTAGTGGACTATAAGGCTATATCAGGAGGAGGAGGAGGAGTAGTAGTAGTGACTATAAGGCTATCATCAGGAGGAGGAGGAGGAGTAGTAGTGACTATAAGGCTATCATCAGGAGGAGGAGGAGGAGTAGTAGTGACTATAAGGCTAACATCAGGAGGAGGAGGAGTAGTAGTGACTATAAGGCTATCATCAGGAGGAGGAGGAGGAGTAGTGACGATACGGCGATCATCAGGAGGAGAGGAGGAGTAGTAGTGACTATAAGGCTATCATCAGGAGGAGGAGGAGGAGTAGAGTGTAGTAGTGACTATAAGGCTATCATCAGGAGGAAGCGGAGGAGTAGTAGTAGTGACTATAAGGCTATCATCAGGAGGAGGAGGAGGAGTAGTAGTACTATAATGCTATCATCAGGAGGAGGAGGAGGAGTAGTAGTGACTATAAGGCTATCATCAGGAGGAGGAGGAGGAGTAGTAGTGACTATAAGGCTATCATCAGGAGGAGGAGGAGGAGTAGTAGTGACTATAAGGCTATCATCAGGAGGAGGAGGAGGAGTAGGAGTGACTATAAGCCTATCATCAGGAGGAGGAGGAGGAGGAGTAGTAGTGACTATAAGGCTATCATCAGGAGGAGGAGGAGGAGGAGTAGTAGTGACTATAAGGCTATCATCAGGAGGAGGAGGAGGAGTAGTAGTGACTATAAGGCTATCATCAGGAGGAGGAGTAGTAGTGACTATAAGGCTATCATCAGGAGGAGGAGGAGGAGTAGTAGTGACTATAAGGCTATCATCAGGAGGAGGAGGAGGAGTAGTAGTGACTATAAGGCTATCATCAGGAGGAGGAGGAGGAGTAGTAGTGACTATAAGGCTATCATCAGGAGGAGGAGGAGGAGTAGTAGTGACTATAAGGCTATCATCAGGAGGAGGAGGAAGGAGTAGTAGTGACTATAAGGCTATCATCAGGAGGAGGAGGAGGAGTAGTAGTGACTATAAGGCTATCATCAGGAGGAGGAGGAGGAGTAGTAGTGACTATAAGGCTATCATCAGGAGGAGGAGGAGGAGTAGTAGTGACTATAAGGCTATCATCAGGAGGAGGAGGAGGAGTAGTAGTGACTATAGGCTATCATCAGGAGGAGGAGGAGGAGTAGTAGTGACTATAAAGGCTTAATACATCAGGAGGAGGAGGAGGAGTAGTAGTGACTATAAGGCTATCATCAGGAGGAGGAGGAGGAGTAGTAGTGACTATAAGGCTATCATCAGGAGGAGGAGGAGTAGTAGTGACTATAAGGCTATCATCAGGAGGAGGAGGAGGAGTAGTAGTGACTATAAGGCTATCATCAGGAGGAGGAGGAGGAGTAGTAGTGACTATAAGGCTATCATCAGGCGGAGGAGGAGGAGTAGTAGTGACTATAAGGCTATCATCAGGCGGTTATGACAAGAGAGTAGCGGTATTGGTGTGGTATTAGGGTCATCAGCCGGCGCCATGATGAGGGGTAGGGGTAGGGGTAGGGGTAGGGGTAGGGGTAGGGGTAGGGGTAGGGGTAGGGGTAGGGGTAGGGGTAGGGGTAGGGGTAGGGGTAGGGGTAGGGGAAGGGGAAGGGGAGGGGGGAGGGGTAGGGTCTATAGTCTATTCCCTGTAAGTAGGCGAAGAGCCATCATGACCTCTCTAACCTCTGTAACTCCCCCCCAAAAAAAAACGACTCGAGTACGGTAATCGAGCTAACATGTCTAGGCTACCATTTGGGAAGAGTCAGTCCCGGAACAGATGTGGCAATGGACAGCCAATTTGCTCCAGCCCTTTTTATGAGTTACAGCGGGTAGAGGTCATGATGTCTCGCCTACTTACAGCGAATAGACTATAGCGTATGGTATTGAATAAGGCGCTATGATATCCGGCTGTTATGATAAGAGACTTAGCGTTATTGGTGTCCTATTAGGGGTCACCAGCCGCCGCCATGACGTCCGTGTGAGGGGGGGGGGGATGGGGGAGATAATACGGGGGGGGGGGGATGGGGGGAGATAATACGGGGGGGGGGATGGTGGGAGATAATACGGGGAGGATACGAGGAGGATGGGGGGGATGGGGAGATAATACGGGGAGGGGGATGGGAGGGAGATAATACGGGGGGAGGGAGGGGGTAATACGGCGGGGAGTTTACCTTGACTTATAATACTACGCTACATCCCCCCTACGAGATTAATTTGTACATTTTTCGGTAGAAAAATGTCCCGGCCGAAGGCCGCTTCCTCTTAAAATTACAGGCTCGCTATCGCTCGCCAGGAAAAAATTGACACCTAAATGGCACGAAAGGCCTTAAAATTAACAACGAAGTGGGGCGAAAGGTGTCGAAATCGCCAAACTAATGGGCCGAACGTGTGTGTGTGTGTGTGTGTGGGGGTGTGGGGGGGGGGGGGTGGGGGGGGGGGGGGGGGGGGGGGGGGGGGGGTTAATACGGCGGGGAGTTCACCTTGACTTATAATGCTACAACACTACTAGGACGTGCTGGGGGCATGGTGGTGGTGGGGAGAGAGAGAGGGGGAGGAGGGGAGGTTAGAGGGGAGGAAGGAGGGGAGGAGGATGGGGAGGGGAGGAAGAAGAGGGAGGGACGAGGGGGAGAGAGGGAAGGAGGGGGGTGGGGGAGGTGGGAGGTGGGGGAGGAAAAAGAGGGGAAGATAGGGAAGGGACGAGGAGGGGAGGGAGGGAGGGAGGGGGAGTAAAGATGAGACGGATGATAGGCACGAACACCAAAAATAAAAACCCCTCATTAGAGATGTACACACACCTGACAGGTAGGTAGTGCGACATCAGCATTACCCCCTTCTGTACCGAGACGTCCTTTAAGGGGAGAATTCCACTTGAGGGACCTTTTTTTCTGGACCCCTCTCTCCCTCATGTTTAGCCCCATTGCTTTTGAGATTTTAAGAAGTTTGCCCCATTAGTTTGGTGATTTTAAGACATTTTGCCCCATTTCTGTCAATTTTAGGACCTTTCGTGCCACTTAGGTGTCGATTTTATCCTGGCGAGCGATAGCGAGCCTGTAATTTAAGAGCAACCGGTCTTCGGCCGGGACATTTTTCTACCGAAAAATGTACAAATTTATCTTGAAAGGGGGTCAAGGGGGTGAAATTTTAAGATTGCTGGAGGAGTAGGAAACAAACTAGAAACCTCCCCTTAAGGCTAATACCATATACTTTATGTGTGCATTGGAAGCCGTGAGTGGGATAACCTTTTTTGTCAACCCATTTGTTTGGCGATTTTAACACCTTTCGCCCCATTTCCTTGTCAATTTTAAGACCTTTCGTGCCATTTAGGTGTCGATTTTTTTCCTGGCGAGCGATAGCGAGCCTGACATTTTAAGAGGAATCGGCCTTCGGCCGGGACATTTTTCTACCGAAAAATGTACAAATTTATCTTGAAGGGGGGGTCTAGGGGATGTTGTTCTAAGCTTGATGGAGGTCTAGCGAGGAAACACAAAAATCGGGAATAAATGAATTAATAGAAAAAATAAATAATAATAAAAATAATACCATATACCTTGGATGTGGGTTAGAAGCCGTGACTGTGTGGAATAGCATTTGTTTGTGAAAATTCGCGAAGTTTCACATAACACTGGCCTCAAAAAAAAAAAAAAAAAAAAAAAAAAAAAAAAAAAACCCGAAGTAAGAGTCATTGTGTGAGGTGGATATTTTTCTACCGCGTCACTCTGCAAGTACAGTCGCGCTAATAAGTCATGACTCGGCACCAAGTATGTTTCGGTCAGTAATTGGTATCAGCAATATTGACACATGATGTCTTCTTTTTGAGTGAGATGTATAAACAGGTTCCTACACTTACCCACCCTATTCAACATCTGACAGACATTAATACAGCCCAGAGCGAACCAAACGTAATGACAGCCGGGACATGACTTATTAGCGCCACCGTACAGTCACGCATAACAATTCGTGGACCTCGTATGTGTGTTTTGATGCCATTATAATTATCTGAATTGATTTTTTTTTTTTTTGGATGGAACTTGCTTGTCAATGAATTATGGTGACCGGTCAACTCAACCAGAAGACCATTTCAACCAGTAGCTCTCAACCAGTGCCAAATCAACCAATACGGTTTGGTTAGGTTAGGTTAGGTTAGTACGGTCAACTCAACCAGAAGACCATTTCAACCAGTAGCTCTCAACCAGTGCCAAATCAACCAATACGGTTTGGTTAGGTTAGGTTAGATTAGTACGGTCAACTCAACCAGAAGACCATTTCAACCAGTAGCTCTCAACCAGTGCCAAATCAACCAATACGGTTTGGTTAGGTTAGGTTAGGTTAGGTTAGGTTAGTACGGTCAACTCAACCAGAAGACCATTTCAACCAGTAGCTCTCAACCAGTGCCAAATCAACCAATACGGTTTGGTTAGGTTAGGTTAGGTTAGGTTAGGTTAGTACGGTCAACTCAACCAGAAGACCATTTCAACCAGTAGCTCTCAACCAGTGCCAAATCAACCAATACGGTTTGGTTAGGTTAGGTTAGGTTAGGTTAGGTTAGTACGGTCAACTCAACCAGAACACCATTTCAACCAGTAGCTCTCAACCAGTGCCAAATCAACCAATACGGTTTGGTTAGGTTAGGTTAGGTTAGGTTAGGTTAGTACGGTCAACTCAACCAGAAGACCATTTCAACCAGTAGCTCTCAACCAGTGCCAAATCAACCAATACGGTTTGGTTAGGTTAGGTTAGGTTAGGTTAGGTTAGGTTAGGTTAGTACGGTCAACTCAACCAGAAGACCATTTCAACCAGTAGCTCTCAACCAGTGCCAAATCAACCAATACGGTTTGGTTAGGTTAGGTTAGGTTAGGTTAGGTTAGTACGGTCAACTCAACCAGAACACCATTTCAACCAGTAGCTCTCAACCAGTGCCAACTCAACCAATACGGTTTGGTTTGGTTAGGTTAGGTTAGGTTAGGTTAGGTTAGTACGGTCAACTCAACCAGAAGACCATTTCAACCAGTAGCTCTCAACCAGTGCCAAATCAACCAATACGGTTTGGTTTGGTTAGGTTAGGTTAGGTTAGGTTAGGTTAGGTTAGGTTAGGTTAGTACTATATTTTGGCACTGGTTTGGTTGGTCTGGGTTGATTTGGAACTGGTTGAGAGCTACTGGTTGAAATGGTCTACTGGTTGAGATGACACATACTAGGAAATAGGAGAGGTACAGGAATTTTTGTTGAGGGACTGACTGTACGGTCGAGGTTAAGGGGAGGTTTCCACTTGAGGGATTTTTTTCTTTGCCCCTTTCTCCCTCATGTCTAGCCCCATTGCTTTTGAGATTTTAAGACGTTCGCCCCATTAGTTTGACGATTTTAAGAAGTTTCACCCCCTTTGTCACTTTTAAGACCTTTCGTCCCATTTAGGTGTCGATTTTTTGCTGGCGAGCGATAGCGAGCCTGTAATTTAAGAGGAACCGGCCTTCGGCCGGGACATTTGTCTACCGAAAAATGTACAAATTTATCTTTAAAGGGGGTCAAGGGGGTGTAATTTCAAGCTTGATGGAAGTCTAGGAAACACACTGAAAACCTCCCCTTAATAAGTGTTGTCAGATATTTCACAAAGTTTCGGACACTGACTAATACTCTGAGGGATAAGCACTTTTCCCAGTAACTATAAAGGTACCAATAACACTTGTTGAGCGAAAACCACTGGAATCTATGACAACACTTAATACCCCCGATTGTACCGTCAACTCATAACAAATCCTGGACCTCTCCTATTTCTAGATATTTTTTTGTCTATGTGAATGAGGGAGACAAAAGGCATAACTGCCTGCAGCGAGTGCCTCCCCCAGTTTTGAAAGAGTGACAGGGCCAAAATCAAGGGACGTTCGAGCTAAAATGCCTGGACACACGGAGTTTGAAGCAACTTAAGTCATAGGAAGAGGGAAAGACTGATTCTGGGAGAGAGTACCAGAGCTCAGCATTTGAATAGAAGAAAGTCTGAGAATAGCATTTCACTCTTGGGTTGGAGAGTTGCACAGAGTAGGGGTGGGATTGTGTTGCAAGACGGGTACTACGTAGAGGAGCTGGTATACACTGGGAAAGCTCCGAGGAACACTGATTATTGCAGTAACGATAGAATAGCGAGAGAGATGCAACATTGCGGCGAAGAGAGAGAGAGTTTGCAGAGAGTTGGTATATATATTCTATCTTTATGAAAATCAGCAATACATCTTAGAATGTTCTCAGAGATATACTACTTCCCTTACGGAAAGTCGGTGATACCCATGTTTCAATTCAATGTTATGGCTATTCCGTCAACACTCTAACTAGAGAGTGAACCGATGTTTGTAATTTACTCAACCGATATACCCGGAAAAACACTCTCCAACAATCCTTCTTTCCCTCTTCCTTAGACATATAGTCCTTCAAGATCTTTGTGTCCAGGCCTGCAACTAACTTTACTTCTGGTAACTATCACTCTTTCAATTAAAGGGACACTGCTTGATATATAGGGATGAATGAATGTCTTAGAAATTATGTGAGAAAGAGAGAGAGAGAGAGAGTACAAAGGAGTACAAAGGAAATCAAGCAACAACAGGTTTAGTGACCCTTCTAGGCTGCTTGTCCTCCAAAACACTGAGGATCAAGTGTCCAAACAGTGGTTTAGAGTGGGTAAGGGAACATTGGAAAGGGAACTACTGCCCTGGAACCAATGTCCGTGGCAGGACTAGGAAGTTAGTAGGGGACATATGGGTTAGTAACTGAGGGGAGGATAAAATAAAGTTATTCATTTACAAACGCAGTCAGTCGCGGGTTTGATGCGAGATATTTGTCTAAGCGGACTTTAAATGAATCAACGGTGCTGAAGTCTATAACGTCTCGGGGAAGCCCATTCCACAAGTTGACAACTCGATTGAAGAAGAAATTCTTAGATTCGTGTGAGTTAAAAGATTTACCAATAATTTTGCAACCGTTTCCCCAGAGAGAGAGACAGAGAGAGAGAGAAAGCGAGAGAGACAGAGAGACAGAGAGTTAGAGAGAGAGAGACAGAGAGCTAGAGCTAGAGAGAGAGAGAGAGAGAGAGAGAGATACAGAGACAGAGCTAGAGAGAGAGCTAGAGAGAGAGCTAGAGCTAGAGAGAGAGAGAGCTAGAGAGAGAGAGCTAGAGAGAGCTAGAGAGAGACAGAGATACAGAGAGAGATAGAGCTAGAGAGACAGAGAGCTAGAGAGAGAGAGAGAGAGAGATATAGAGAGAGCTAGAGAGAGAGAGAGAGAGAGAGAGAGAGAGAGAGAGAGAGAGAGAGCTAGAGAGAGAGAGAGAGAGCTAGCTAGCTAGAGAGAGAGAGATAGCTAGAGACAGAGCTAGAGAGAGAGAGCGAGAGAGAGAGAGCGAGAGAGAGAGAGAGAGAGACAGAGAGAGAGAGACAGAGAGAGAGAGAGACAGAGAGAGAGAGAGACAGAGAGAGAGAGACAGAGAGAGAGAGAGCTAGAGAGAGAGAGAGAGAGCAAGAGAGAGAGAGCGAGAGACAGAGACAGAGAGAGAGAGAGAGCGAGAGAGAGAGAGAGCGAGAGAGAGAGAGAGAGAGAGAGAGAGAGAGAGAGAGAGAGAGAGAGAGCGAGAGAGAGAGAGACAGAGAGAGAGAGCTAGAGAGAGAGAGAGAGCGGTGAGTATATAATTATGTGGAGTGTGTTAAGAGTATAATTATGCTTGTATGTTAATTAAGAAGACGGTCACACACACATGCATAGTCACTCTCTCTCTCTCTCTCTCTCTCTCTCTCTCTCTCTCTCTCTCTCTCTCTCTCTCTCTCTCTCTCTCTCTCTCTCTCCTGGTCACGGACAACTTTCACAACAAATACAAACCAGACCGTCACACACTCACAACAAGAACAACAAACAACAACAACAACACCAACAACAACAATGACCAAAATAACACCAACAACAACAACAAGGGAAATAAACAAGCATCAATAACAACAACACCAACAACAACGACTTAAATAACAACACCACCAACAACACCACCACCAACAACAACAACAAGGGAAATAAACAAGCATCAATAACAACAACACCAACAACTTAAATAACAACACCAACAACAACAACAACAACCAAAATAACACCAACAACAACAACAAGGGAAATAAACAAGCATCAATAACAACAACACCAACAACAACAACACCACCACCAACAACAACAACAAGGGAAATAAACAAGCATCAATAACAACAACACCAACAACAACTTAAATAACAACACCAACAACAACACCACCACCAACAACAACAACAAGGGAAATAAACAAGCATCAATAACAACAACACCAACAACAACTTAAATAACAACACCAACAACAACCAAAATAACACCAACAACAACCAAAATAACAACACCAACAACGACTTAAATAACAACAACACCAACAACAACAACCAAAATAACACCAACAACAACCAAAATAACAACAACACCAACAACAACTTAAATAACAACACCAACAACAACAACCAAAATAACACCAACAACAACCAAAATAACAACACCAACAACAACGACTTAAATAACAACAACACCAACAACAACCAAAATAACACCAACAACAACCAAAATAACAACAACACCAACAACGACTTAAATAACAACACCAACAACGACTTAAATAACAACACCAACAACGACTTAAATAACAACAACAACAACGACTTAAATAACAACAACACCAACAACGACTTAAATAACAACACCAACAACGACAACTTAAATAACAACAACAACGACTTAAATAACAACAACACCAACAACAACAACTTAAATAACAACAACAACAACTTCAATAACAACAAAAACAACAACAACAACTTCAATAACAACAACAACTTCAATAACAACAAAAACAACAACAACAACTTCAATAACAACAAAAACAACAACAACAACAACTTCAATAACAACAACAACAACAACTTCAATAACAACAACAACTTAAATAACAACAACACCAACAACTTAAATAACAACAACAACAACAACAACTTAAATAACAACAACAACAACAACAACTTAAATAACAACAACTTAAATAACAACAACACCAACAACAACAACTTAAATAACAACACCATCAACAACAACAACTTAAATAACAACACCAACAACAACAACTTAAATAACAACAACACCACCAACAACAACTTAAATAACAACAACACCAACAACAACAACTTAAATAACAACACCAACAACAACTTAAATAACAACACCAACAACAACAACTTAATAACAACAACAACGACTTAAATAACAACAACAATAACAACAACAATAACAACAACAACAACAACAAGGGAAATAAACAAGCATCAACAACAACAACGATAATAATAGCCACTATAATTATAAGTCAGAGATGTAATTAAAAAACATGGGTTCTCTCGGTGTCCACTTCTTCCACTTTCTTTACTATGACCTTGGGGGGGAATTAATTTTACTTACGATCACATAATATATAAGTGTTTTGTAGTTAATTGCTTCATTGTGTGTGTGTGTGTGTGTGTGTGTGTGTGTGTGTGTGTGTGTGTGTGTGTGTGGTGCTAATTTCCTGCTTCGAAGACCATTACACCTATTACCAGCCATTTAAGTTATAGTGGAAGGAAAGAACAGTAGAAATCCCACTCCAACCACAACAACATCACAACACTACCACCACCACCACCACCACCAACCCGTTCACCACCTACACCACCACCACTATCACCACCAGAGGATCGTAGTGGTGATGGTAGAGCTGAGTGTTGGGGTCTGACTGGGGTACCTTAGTAACCCTAGCCACTGAGTTACTATGTGTGAGAACAAGCTTAGTAGCCGGACCTGTTTCCTTCATTACCATCACCTTAAGGGAGCCCACCTCGCTTTTTTTCTCTTTCTCTCCCTCTCTCTTTGGCCTGTATCCATTCGTCCTACTGTTTTAAGACGTTTACCCCCATCCAGGTTTCAACATTTTCCTGACGAGCGGTAGCGAGCCAGCATTTATATATATATATTTTTGTTTAGATAGCAAGCTAAATTTGTACATTTTTCGATAGAAAAATTTCTCCGGCGAAGCCGGATTTCTCCATACAATGCTGGCTCGCTATCGCTCGCCAGGAAGAGATCGACACCTGGATGGGGATAAACGTCTTAAAACAGTTGGCTGAAAGGGGCCGCATGGATACAAGCCAGGGAAAAAGAAGAGGAGAGAAAGATAAAAAAGCCGGTGACCCCCCTAAAAAACCCACCACCACCACCACTAAAACAGAGGGTCGTGCTGGTGATGTTAGAGTTCAGTGTTGGGGTCTGACTGGAGCACCTTACACTTACCGTACCCACTGAGTTACAGTGTGTGATAAAAAGTAACCGGACCTCTTTCCTCCCTCAACAATACCATCACCTTCCCCATGGGAAAAAAAACAAAAAAAAACACACACACACACACACACACACACACACACACACACACACACACACACACACACAGAGGCAAGGTGTCAAACCGGAGCCATTTTGTTTGAAGACTTGAATGAAAAAGAGAAGTATTACGAGAAACTAAATATGAAATAGTATTGCTTGGGATCACGTTATCACTTCCAAAGACATAATATGAACTATAAACCATAATATGAACTATAAACCATAATTTGAATTATAAACCATAATTTGAATTATAAACCATAATTTGAATTATAAACCATAATTTGAATTATAAACCATAATTTGAACTATAAACCATAATTTGAATTATAAACCATAATTTGAATTATAAACCATAATTTGAATTATAAACCATAATTTGAATTATAAACCATAATTTGAACTATAAACCATAATTTGAATTATAAACCATAATTTGAATTATAAACCATAATTTGAATTATAAACCATAATTTGAACTATAAACCATAATTTGAATTATAAACCATAATTTGAATTATAAACCATAATTTGAATTATAAACCATAATTTGAATTATAAACCATAATTTGAATTATAAACCATAATTTGAATTATAAACCATAATTTGAATTATAAACCATAATTTGAACTATAAACCATAATTTGAATTATAAACCATAATTTGAATTATAAACCATAATTTGAACTATAAACCATAATTTGAATTATAAACCATAATTTGAATTATAAACCATAATTTGAATTATAAACCATAATTTGAATTATAAACCATAATTTGAACTATAAACCATAATTTTATCTCAATAAAGACCAACAATAATACGTAGACTTGGCCTTCGTTAAGGGGAGGTTTTTAGTGTGTTTCCTAGACTTCCATCAAGCTTGAAATTACACCCCCTTGACCCCTTGTCAAGATAACTTTGTACATTTTTCGGTAGAAAAATTTCCCGGCCGAAGGCCGGTTCCTCTTAAATTACAGGCTCGCTATCGCTCGCCAGGAAAAAATCGACACCTAAATGGGACGAAAGATCTTAAAAGTGACATAAATGGGATGAAACTTCTTAAAATCGCCAAACTAATGGGGCGAACGTTTTAAAATGTCAAAAGCAATGGGGCTAAACATGAGGGAGAAAGGGGTCCAGAAAAAAATATCCCTCAAGTGGAAATCTCCCCTTAACACCTTGCCCGAGAACACTAGGATGGAGAGACACCCTTGATGATAATGACTATAGGGGCCAGACGACAATACTTATTACAAGAGTGGAGAGTGTAGAGTACAAAGGAGTACAAAGGAAATCAAGCAACAACAGATCTAGTGACCCTTCTAGGTTGCTTGTCCTCCAAAACACTGAGGATCAAGTGTCCAAACAGTGGTTTAGAGTGGGTAAGGGAACATTGGAAAGGGAATTACTGCCCTGGAACTAATGTCCGTGGCAGGAGAGAGAGAGAGAGGGACGTGTGCTCTTCCGTGATCACGCGACCCAACATGAGGGAGGAGAAGGAGGTGGTTCAGCTCAATCCAATACCTGCCCTTAATTTCGAACCCCTTACACTCGGAGATAAGAGCCAGGACTTCCTACCTGGGCTTATGTTTATCCTGAAGCTTGGCTGATAATTATATTAAGGGGAGGTTTTTAGTTGATTCCCTAGACCTCCATCAAGTTTAAAATTACTCCCCCTTGACCCCCTTTCAAGATAAATTTGTACATTTTTCGGTAGAAAAATTTCCCGGCCGAAGGCCGGTTCCCCTTAAGTTACAGGCTCGCTATCGCTCGCCAGGAAAAAATCGACACCTAAATGGCACGAATGCTCTTAAAATTGACAGAAATGAGGCGAGGGTTCTTAAAATCACCAAACTAATGGGGCAAGCGTCTTTAAATCTCACAAGCAATGGGGCTAAACATGAGGGAGAAAGAGGTTCAGAAAAAAATCCTCCAAGTAGAAATCTCCCCTTAACTTCTGTTGAGATTGTAGACACCAATCGAGCAGATCATTACCCCGGGGAGGCCTCATAGGCATGTGATAAGGAGTTGCTGGAAGCTCTTTTCACTTGTCTGGCCTCCCTCTCTGTTTCTGTGTGTGTCTCATCTACATACATACATACATACACAAATTTAAAGACCGAGTGCTCCACATGAAGTGCGGTTCCGGTCTCACGTCCTAATGGCGGCGTTCCAGGCAGCCCTGTTAAGAGCTGCCTCACTTGTCAGGTTATTTGATTTAAGATCAGACCGCAAAGTCTCATACCACGTCTTTCTGGGTCCGCCCCTTGGTGCAGCCCCCTCCAAGTTCATGGACTTGCATTTTTTCACTCAGTTTTGTTCATCCATCCTCTCCATCCATCCATCCATCCAAGCCTGCTAGCACGCATCTCATCACTGATACTCTTGATACCTAACCTTCATCCTATCTTGCAGTTTGGCACCACACCTCCATCTCACCATTCTCATCTTGTTACGTTCCATTCTGTTGACATCATCAGCTTTGACAGGCCACGTTTCTGAAGCATATAGTCTTGCGCTTCTAACGGTAAGTAGTGGCAACAGAGAGTAATCCAGCTAGCTCTCACAAACACCTCCTCCTTCAATTACATTTCAGTACACTAAACAAGCATACCCCACTTCCTTCCAATACACCAACAAACACAATTTGGCTCTGTCACTCCTTCAACTTTGGGGGAGACTCTTGTTACAGGCAGCTTTGCCTTTTGTCTCCCTCATATACATAGTGAAAGAAATAATCTCCTTTGCCCACAGCCTACCCAAGGTGTTAGTTAGCGACTTTACAGTGTGTTTTACAGTTGTTCCTATCCATATAAAGCTTCTTAACCCCTTCTGTACCGGCAAGGTCCTTTAACTTTTTGTTCTAGCTGTATTTAGACGAGTGTGTGCAGTTTAAGGGGAGGTATTTAGTTTGTTCCTTAGACCTCCATCAAGCTTAAAATTACACCCCCTTGAGTCCCTTTCAAGATAAATTTTTAAATTTTTCGGTAGAAAAATGTCCCGGCCGAAGGCCGGTTCCTCTTAAATTACAGGCTCGCTATCGCTCGCCAGGATAAAATCGACACCTGAATTGCACGAAACGTCTTAATATGGGGTGAAAGTTCTTAAAATCGCTAAACTAATGGGGCAAACGTTTTATAATATCAAAAGCAATGGGGC
The DNA here is from genome assembly GCA_032716605.1 of Paralithodes platypus. Lineage (NCBI taxonomy): Eukaryota > Metazoa > Arthropoda > Malacostraca > Decapoda > Lithodidae > Paralithodes > Paralithodes platypus. Next base: position 66,519,496 of record CM064578.1, on the reverse strand, counting down.
TAAACATGAGGGAGAAAGGGGTCAAGAAAAAAATCCCTCAAGTGGAGATCTCCCCTTAAGAAGGAGCTGTGGTAGTCAACACGGACCAAGTGAGATAGTTCAAAACCTGTTCATTGCTGGGAGGCTCTTTTGAAACTTAATCTAATAGTTTGATAGTAGCCGGGATAAAGTTAAAAGGACGGCATCGGTATTGAGGGGGTTAAGGGGAGGTATTTAGTTTGTTCACTACGTTTTCATCAAGCTTAAAATTACAAACCCTAGACCCCCTTTCAAGATAAATTTGTACATTTTTCGGTAGAAAAATGTCCCGGCTGAAAGCCGGTTCCTCCTAAATTACAGGCTCGCTATCGCTCGCCAGGATAACATCGATACGTAAATGGCACGAAAGGTCTTAAAGTTGACAAAAATGGGTTGAAAGTTCTTAAAATCGTCAAAATAATGGAGCGAACGTCTTAAAATTAGAAAAACAATGGGGCTAAACATGAGGGAGAAAGGAGTCAAGAAAAAAATCCCTCAAGTGGAAATCTCCCCTTAATCATGTGCCCACTTTAGTTGGTCTGTTGAGTGTGATCTCCAAGTTTGCAAATGACACAAGGCTTGGAATGAATGTGAAAGACCCCAAAGGAGTTTAAGCGCTCAGGATGGACCTCAACAGACTGGGTGAATGGTCGGAGACATGGCAGATGCCTCTAAACTTGGAAAAGTGCAAGGTGATGCATTTCGGCCAAGCAAACCCCAATTATAATAATAATAATAATAATAATAGTTCTTAAAGCTAGCGCATGCTAAGCTAGCTAAGGATAGCTCAATAAGGCCGATTAGGCGTATTTCCATTGGGGTCCTGTACTACTACCCCATCCCTTTGCTCATGAAGGATGGTAACGACTCAGTGCTTGTGAAAAATCTTTAATGCGCCGAGCGTGGGTGCGAACCCTGGCCTTCTGGGTGGAAGTCCGAGACGCTAGTCACTACACCAAGCGAGCCGCTATTCAGGCTATTCACTATTGGGAATGCCTCTGGAAGTGACTGACTTGGAAAAGGATTTGGGTGTTCTGATTAACAGTGACCTAAAGTTGTCCAAGCAGTGTATTGAAGTAGAGAAGAAAGCTTACACATTATTGGGCTATATTAAGAGGCAATTTAAGTATAGAAAAAAGGAAATAGTCCTCACACTTTACAACGCTCTGATACGGCCTCTCCTGGAGTATGCTGTTTAATTCTGGTCTCCAGCGCTCAGGAAAGATATAGAGCGACTAGAAAGAGTGCAAGCTAGAGCTACAAAGCTTATTCCATCGCTGAGAAGGATGAGCTATGAGGACCGATTGAGAGCTCTTAAATCTCTTTCCGTTGGAGACACGCAGACTACGAGGTCAGCTCATTGAAGTTTTTAAAATACTTAATGGGTTTGACAATGTGGATTATAGCAAAATGTTTAACCTCAATATGAATACAACACGCAACCATGGCTGGAAATTATAATTGAAAAGGTTCAGCACTAGTATTTGTGGAAACTTGTTCACATATAAGATCTGTTCTACCTGGAACAAACTTCCCTCTGAAGTTGTAAGCAGTTTTTCAGTAGAGCAGTTCAAGAAGAGAGTAGGTAGTATTTTTCCACACTCTGTAATGAGTGTAGTGCACTGAACAATATCTCTCCTTCCACTTCGAGTATCTCCTCGGAATGGACTGCAAGGTCTCTGAGATACTAACTATTCCTTGTAACTCCTTGTACAGTTGGCCAAATAAGTCGTGTCTCCGATGTCATTACGTTTTGCTCGCTGTGTGCTGTATTAATGTCTGTCAGATGTTGAATAGGGCGTGTAAAGATAGGACCATGTTTGTATATCTCACTCGCAACGATAAATTAAAGCTTAGATAGCACTGAAACCAATTATTGCTCGAAATATACTTGGTGCCGCGACATCACTTATTTGGTCGACTGTACCTACTAACTACCGGGGTGGACCATTTACCTGGCCACCATAATAACAGAGTCTCTCCCCCTGACAGCGTAACGACCACCTCCCACAGACTTCCTTCTTCGGGGAGGCCTACACGCTGAGAACACCAGACAAACCCCTCCAGACACCTTTCCTACTCTGAATAAAAGCGTCTAATGATAACCAAAATGAACTGTGAAAATGCGTCATAGTCCTCAAGTGAAAAGAATACCAGTTAACTCTGAATAAAAACGTTTATTGATAGCCAGAATGGAGTTAGCCCTTCCATACACCCTTCCTACTCTGAATAAAATCGTCTAATGATAGCCGGAATGGAGTTAAACCTTCCATACACCCTTCCTACTCTGAATAAAAACGTCTAATGATAGCCACAATGGAGTTAACTCTTCCATACACCCTTCCTACTCTGAATAAAAACGTCTAATGATAGCCAGAATGGAGTTAGCCCTTCCATACACCCTTCCTACTCTGAATAAAAACGTCTAATGATAGCCACAATGGAGTTAAACCTTCCATACACCCTTCCTACTCTGAATAAAAACGTCTAATGATAGCCGGAATGGAGTTAGCCCTTCCATACACCCTTCCTACTCTGAATAAAAACGTCTAATGATAGCCAAAATATACTGTCAAAATGCGTCATAATCTTCAAAGGATAAAGGGACCAGTGGATATTTTTGGAGTTTATATATTTATATATTTATATATTCATATATATTTATATATTTATATATTCATATATATTTTAGTTTCCTCTCTAGACCTTCATGAAGCTTAAAATAACACCCCCTAGATATCCTTATATCCTTCAAGATAAATGTGTACATTTTTCGGTAGAAAAATGTCCCGGCCGAAGGCCAGCTCCCCTTAAAAATACAGGGCTCGCTATCGCTCGCTAGGAAAAAAATCGACACCTAAATGGCCCGAAAGGTCTTAAAATTGACAACGAAATGGGTCGAAAGATGTTAAAATCGCCAAACTAATGGGCCGAACGCCTTACAATTTCAAACCTAATGGGGCTAAACACGAGCGAGAAAGGGGTCCAGAAAAACGACCCATCTCCCTTTTCAGAGAAGACGATGGGGCAAGAGAAGGAGCGAGCATAGCGAGGCTTATTAATGGTATGCCTTTGAAGAATATGACCCATCCTGGCAGTATATTCCGGCTGTCATTAAAGGGGAGATCTCCACTTGAGGGATATTTTTCTGGACCCCTTTCTCCCTCATGTTTAGCCCCATTGCTTTTGATACTATAAAACGTTTGCCCCATTAGTTTAGCGATTTTAAGAACTTTCACCCCATATTAAGACCTTTCGTGCCATTCAGGTGTCAATTTTATCCTGGCGAGCGATAGCGAGCCTGTAATTTAAGAGGAACCGGCCTTCGGCCCGGACATTTTTCTACCGAAAAATGTACAAATATATCTTGAAAGGGACTCAAGGGGGTGTAATTTTAAGCTTGATGGAGGTCTAGGGAACAAACTAAATACCTCCCCTTAAGCGATTTTATACAGCATAGGAAGGAGCTGTGGGTCTGATAAGGATAAAGACTCTCTCAATGACCCCTTCGACTTCCATACACCCTTCCTAAGCTGAATAAAAGCGCTTAATGGTAGCCAGAATAAACGGTCACAATACGTCATCATTTTCAAAGGGTTAAGGGGGGGGGGTCACCTGCTTTTGTTCTCCCCTGTCCTCTCTTTCTCTGGCTTGTATCCATTCGGCCCCACTCAGCCTACTGTTTTAAGACGTTTATCCCCATCCAGGTGTCGATTTATTCCTGGCGAGCGACGGTTGAATTACAAGAGTAGTTTCTTATACAGTGCTTAAGGGGAGATCTCCGCTTGAGGGATTTTTTTCTTGACCCCTTTCTCCCTCATGTTTAGCCCCATTGCTTTTTATATTATAAAACATTTGCCCCATTAGTTTAGCGATTTTAAGAACTTTCACCCCATATTAAGAAGTTTCGTGCAATTCAGGTGTCGATTTTATCCTGGCAAGCGATAGCGAGCCTGTAATTTAAGAGGAACCGGCCTTCGGCCGGGAAATTTTTCTACCGAAAAATGTACAAATTTATCTTGAAAGGGACTCAAGGGGGTGTAATTTTTAAGCTTGATGGAGGTCTAGGGAACAAACTAAATACCTCCTCTTAACCACTTCTGATTAGTCCACTGATAATTCAAAGAAGCCATCCATACTATTTGACTTTCATACACACAATCACGACGAGGAACAAACCTTATGTGGGCGACTGTACATATCCTTTATTGTTCTATGTGAGTGAGGGAGACAAAAGGCAGACCTGCCTATACATTAACATATACAGTACACACAAGCACAGGTACATACTTTACACATACATGGATACTGTACATACACAACACACATGTATGATAATACACATATGATGTACATATTTGCACATACATACACATTCCTGAATACATAATTCGTTCTCTCTCACGCACACGCACCCATTGACCCACACACACACAGGTACACACACACACACAGACCCCCGTAATCCTGCGTTAATCTCTAACCGTTTTGGTAAGATGATCCTCAGGGTATTAGAGTGTTGAGCCTATAATTGGGCTTTGTAATTGGGGTTGTGTGGGACAGGGATCTGCCTTGCTTAGGCCAATCGGCTTTCTGCAGACTCCCATTTTCTTATGTTCTTATGTTCTTAAATAGGCACCCGCCCACCCAGCACCCCACCTACAACTATACTCAGACACCTGTGTAGGGGGTGGGGGGGGGGGGCCCCCCACCCCCTACACAAACAAATACACACATGCACACACTGACACACATACACAGACACAGTCACCCTCCTTCACACACAGACACACTCACACACACAAAGACATGACCACTTGCCTGGGACTGGCTGCAATTACTGTCTTACACACACACACAGGCACCCCTCCACACACACACACACACACAAAGACATGACCACTTTGCCTGGGACTGGATGTAATTATTGTATTCCCATTTTTTGTTGTTAGTCCAGTAAAGGGAACGTGGGATACTCTCTCTCTCTCTCTCTCTCTCTTTCTCTCTCTCTCTCTCTCTCTCTCTCTCTCTCTCTCTCTCTCTCTCTCTCTCTCTCTCTCTCTCTCTCTCTCTCTCTCAAACCTCGGACAATTATAAAGAACGAATGCCATTTATAGATCTACGACGTAACGCTAAAAGGTTAATCAAGGAAAGTAAAGAGACCCTGGAGTTACATGTTGCGAATCAAAGTAAAACAAACCCGAAAACATTCTTTAGTTACATACTGTTGGGCCGCTAGTAGATGAGCACGGAGATTACACCAAAGACGAAGAACAGATAAGTGATGTCCTCAATACCTTATTTTGCATCAGTTTTTACAACAGAAGACCTTAGTGATATCCCTACAGCACCGCCGATTCAGATTGATAATTCTGATGTTCTAAGCAATATCACCGTTACAGAGAAAGAAGTACTGAGATGTTCAGATAAACTCAAGGTACATAGAAAGCCTGGACCTGATACAATCTCACCTAGAGTTATAAAGGAAGCTAAGGATGAGCTCTCCAAACCACTGACATTGTTTTTTAATAAATCCTTGCAGTCTGGACCTATGCCTGATCAGTGGAAGCTAGCCAATGCAACACTGATATCACAAAAAAGGCAGCAAATTTTTACCTAGTAACTATCGTCCAATTAGCTTAACCTCAGTTGTATGTAAAATGATAGAAACACTCATAAGAGACAGACTCGTAAATCACTTGGAGGAAAATAACATACTTAAAGATACTCAACACGGCTTCCGTAACAAACGTTCCTGCTTGACGAACCTCTTAGACTTCTTCCACGATATCCTCAACCTCTATGATGAGAGCAAACCTGTAAATATTATATACCTTGATTTTCAAAAGGCCTTTGACAAAGTTCCCCATAAACGTTTATTGATAAAATTAAAAGCGCATGGAATAGCCTACAAGGGGGAGTGTTGAGATGGATGGAAAATTGGCTCAGTGAAAGAAAGCAAAGCGTAGTCATAAACGGTAAAGCATCGAAATGGACCAATGTAACTAGTGGGGTACCCCAGGGATCGGTTCTAGGGCCAGTTCTCTTCCTAGTTTATATAAATGACCATAGACTACAGTAGATCTGGACTGGACACGAACATGGAACTTTGCAGGAAGGGACCCAAAATCGGAGAACGAACCCCCAAGTTCGAACCTCAAAACCGCAAAAATTTGATATTTTCGCGGTTTCGAGGTTCGAACTTGGGGGTTCGTTCTCCGATTTTGGGTCCCTTACTGCAAAGTTCCATGTTCGTGTCCAGTCCAGATCTACTGTACTCTATGAAATGACATATATGAGGACCTCAGAGTTTGCAGACGATACACTAATTGCAAAAACTGTACTCTCAAACGTACATGTAGAAGATGTGCCAAATAACATAGATAAACGGTCAAGTTGGGCTCAAATTTGGCAAATGAGTTTAAATGCGGATAAATGTAAAGTATTCCATACCGGGACCCGAAATGAGAAAGTATAACTATTCCATGAGTGGCACTCAGCTTAAGGGGAGGTTTTTAGTTTGGTCTCTAGATATCCATTAAGCTTAAGATTACACCCCCTTGAGCCCCTTTCAAGATAAATTTGTACATTTTTCGGTAGAAAAATTTCCCGGCTGAAAGCCGGTTCCTCTTAAATAACAGGCTCGCTATCGCTCGCCAGGATAAAATCGACACCTAAATGGCACGAAAGGTCTTAAAATTGAAAAAAATGGGTCGAAAGTTATTAAAATCGTCAAAATAATGGGCGAACGTCTTAAAATTAGAAAAGCAATGGGGCTAAACATGAGGGAGAAAGGAGTCACGAAAAAAATCCCTCAAGTGGAAATCTCCCCTTAAGAGTGTAGACAGAGAAACTTATTTGGGAGTAACAATATCGAGTAACGTAACACCCAGTCAACAATGTACAGAAGTTGTTAAGAAGGCAAATTAAATAATTGGCTTTATAGGCAGGTCATTTGAGCATAAATCCAAAGATGGGTGACCGGTCAACTCAACCAGTAGACCATTTCAACCAGTAGCTCTCAGCCAGTACCAAATCAACCAATATGTTAGGTTAGGTTAGGTTAAGTTAGGTTAGTACTATATTCTGGCACTGGTTTGGTTGGTCTGGGTTAATTTGGCACTGGTTGAGAGCTACTGGTTGAAATGGTCTACTGGTTGAGATGACATGGAACCCCAAAGATGTAATCTTCACACTTTACAATTCCCTAGTCCGCCCTCCTCTGGAATATTGCGTTCAATCCTGGTGCCCCTACTGCCAAAAAGATATCGATAAACTTGAACGAGTTCAACGTAGAGTTACCAAAATTATACCTAATCTAAAAAACAAACCATACGAGGAGCGTCTTAGAGAATTAAGTATATTTCCTTTAACCCAGCGCAGATTAAGAGGCGACTGAATTCCAGTCCTTAAATTCATCAAAGGCATCGACAATATGAACTGTAATAAGTACTTTACGATCGACCAATCAAACTACACACAGGGAAATGGTTGCAAAATTATTGGTAAATCTTTTAACTCGCACAAGTCTAAGAATTTCTTCTTCAATCGAGTTGTGAACTTGTGGAATGGGCTTCCTCGAGATGTTATAGACTGCAGCACCGTTGATTCCTTTAATCATTGCCTAGACAAGTACCTTGCCTTAAATCTCAGACTTTCTTCTATTCAACAGCTGAGCTCTGGAACTCTCCCAGAATCAGTCTTTCCCTCTTCCTATGACTTAAAATGCTTCAAAACTCCGTGTGTCCAGGCATTTTGGCTCGAGCATCCCTTGAGTTTGGCCCTGCCACTCTTTCAAATCTGGGGGAGGCACTTGCTACAGGCAGTTCTGCCTTTTGCCTCCCTCACTCACATAGAAAAACAAAAAACAAAACAAAAACAGGACTGATTGCAAGCAGCCTTGAAGGGTCGCTGGATCTGTTGTTTCTTGATTTCCTTTCTACTTTGTACTCCTCCTTTGTACTTTGCTTTACACGCACACAACCACAAACACACACAGCACATACTAAACCCCACTAACCCACCACATAATGTCCAACCCACTCTTAATTCCTCCCTTCCCCTAATCACCCTATAATTCCGCTAATCACCGCTAATTATTCCCGGCGCTAGTGTCGTTTTTTCCCCCTTGGCATTCGTCTTAATTTTCTTCTCCCTTTCTCCTTCTCCGTTCAGCAGTCCTTGTATTTTTTCCCCTCTCTCTCTCTTCACCTCTGTAATTCTCTCCTGGCTGGCTGATACAATCTCTCACGATCCGTTCATTATTACTGCTGATTCTCTCTCTCGCTCGATCTCGCTCTCTTTCATTCTCTCTCTCTCTCTCTCTCTCTCTCTCTCTCTCTCTCTCTCTCTCTCTCGCTAAAAATCCTCATATGATTCCATTGCTATTCCTCCCTCTCCGCCCCATCTCCCTTCTATCTATCTATCGCCACGAACGGAACGCCCCCATGCACCTCTGTCCTCAGTCAGTCGACGCCCCTCCTCCCATCCAGCACCGCCTTTGCTCATATACTTCCTAACTCCATCCTTCCACCTCACTCTTGTACACTCTCTTAGTCATTCTCTCGCTTCCCTTACGTTCCATATGGCCGAACCATATCAAGGTGTTCCTTTTCACACTTTCCAGCACATCTACCTCCACACCACACCTCTCTCGTACTTCCTCATTCGCCTGTCTATCCCTCCATGTAACTCCGCACGCACTTCTCAAGTAACTCATTTCCACCCCTCTCACTCTTGGTCTGAGTCTCTCCACCAACGTCCATGCTTCGCTTCCGTAAGTCAGTGTCGGGATTACCACACTGTCATGCAAGGACTTCTTTACTTCCATACTGACCACCCTATTTCTTGTTACTGCTTTCGGTGTTCCTACAACCCTCTTCCAATCACTCACTCTCACACTCTCTCTCTCACTCACACACTCTCACTCTCTCTCACTCACACACACACACACACACTCACACTCTCTCTCTCTCTCTCTCTCTCTCCATTTATAATAATTACATAGGAGTCTCCAGTATATTACAAGATGCTCACCTTAATACTATTTTTTTTTTACTTATCACGAAATTTGATGGTCCTCCTTGAGCTTGGAGGGACACAAAAACACGCCTGTTTCTTTAATTATTATTTGCGGTGAGAGTGTGAATGAGAGAGAGAGTGAGTGTCCCCCAAGTTCTCCATTATCGCTATCATGCCTCTTGTGGGGGACAGAATTTGTGTTTATTTGTCCACACAGACAGACAGACAGACAGACAGACAGACAGACAGACCAGACCAGACCAGACCAGAACAGAACAGAACAGAACAGAACAGACAGACAGACAGACAGACAGACAGACAGACAGACAGCCACACACACACACACACACTCACTCTCTCTCTCTCTCTCACTCGGATACCGCAATGAAAAAGCAGACTACTCGATGATTGGCACCCAGCTATAGAGTGTAGACAGAGAAACCGATTTAGGAGTAACAATATCCAGTAACTTGAAACCAAGTCAACATTGTGCTGAAGTTGTTAAGATGGCAAACAAAATGATAGGTTTCACAGGTAGATCATTTGAACATAAATCAAGACATTATCCTCACCCTTTACAATTCATTAGTCAGCCCACTTTTGGAATACAGCGTTCACTTCTGGTGCCTTTACTATAAAAACAGATATAGACAAACTGGAACGAGTTCAACGTAGAGTTACCAAGATGATACCCTGTCTTCGGAACAAACCATACGAGGAACGTCTTAAAGACCTAAATTTATATCCATTAACCAAACGCAGATTGAGAGGTGACCTTATTCAAGTTTTCAAGATCAGTCTTTCCCTCTTCCTATGACTTAAATTGCTTCAAACTACGTGTGTCCAGGCATTTTAGCTCGAATTTCCCTTGATTTCGGCCCTGTCACTCCTTGAAATCTGGGGGAGGCACTCGCTGCAGGCAGTTATGCCTTTTGTCTCCCTCATTCACATAGAGAACAAAAAATTAAAGGCATCGACAACATCTATCTATCTATCTATTGCCAACTATTATCGACAACATGAACTGTAATACACATTTAACGATTGACCGATCAAACTAAACACGGGGAAATGGTTGCACAATCATTGCTAAATCATTAAACTAAACGAAAATCTAAACTAAACTAAACTAAACTAAATCGAGTCGTCAACTTGTGGAATGGGCTTCCCCGAGATGTCATAGACTGCAACACCGTTGATTCCTTAAAAGTTCGCCTAGACAAGCATCTTGCCCTGAACCCAAGGTTGACTGCATTTGTAATTGAATAAAAATTTTCTTTATTAGTGTTTGTTCAATAACCTAATAGATCTTAATATCATTTCCCCTGCCATGGACTAAGCCCCAGGGTAGCACTTCCTTCTCACATCTTTCCCACATTCTCTCCGAAACACTGTTGCAACACTTGGAACAGCAGTGTTTTGGAGGGCAAGAAACCTCGAGGGGTCGCATGACCTGTTGTTGCTTGATTTCCTTTGTACTCCTTTTTACACACTCACACTCTTGCTGCAGCCATTCTGTCCACCACAAAAGAAATGATAGCGATAATGAATAGGTTATGGTGGGTCTCATCTCTCTCTTCTATCACACTCATCTCTCTCCTCTCTCTCGTCCTCTATTCTCTCTTCTATCACTCGCTCTTCTCACTCTCTCTCTCTCTCATCTATCTAACACTCTCTCTCTCTCTCTTCTAGGGGTGCTACCCTTCCCCCCATCTCTCTCTCTCTCTCTTCTATCACTCTCTCTTCTATCACTCTCTCTCTCTCTCTCTTCTACACTCTCACAAGCGTCTCTCCTCTCACCTCTCACCCCACTCCTACACTCTCTCTCGCTCTCCTATTGTATCACGCTCTCTCACTACCACACTCACTCACTCACACACACTCTCTCTCTCTCTCTCTCACTCACACTTATTCACACTCACTTTCACTCTCACTCTCTCTTTTCCTGCACCTCTTATCAATCTATCAGCCCCTAATGGACAAATACCCAGCCATTCTGTCCACCCACAAAAGGAATGATAGTGATAATGCACAGGTAGGGAACACGCCAGATAATTGTAGGTTATACAAGAAATCTCTCTCTCTCGCTCTCTTCTCCTCTCCTCGTCTCTCCTCTCTCTCTCTCTCATACATTCTCTCTCTCTCTCTCTCTCTCTCTCTCTCTCTCTCTCTCTCTCTCATACATTCTCTCTCTCTCTCTCTCTCTCTCTCTCTCTCTCTCTCTCTCTCTCTCTCTCTCTCTCTCTCTCTCTCTCTCTCTCTCTCAAGGATCATCGTCTCAGGAATCGTCCCCCAGCTTGGTGTAGAGAGACGATTTTACAACATAGCCACCAGCACAAATCGTTGTCTAGCAAACCTCTGCAGGAAGGAAAACGTGGGATTCGTCGACACCTGGGACAATTTCTACTACGATGACTATTTTTTCGGACGATGGAGTTCATCTGAACCAGGTGGGAGCAGCATCGCCGAAGACAGCGAGGGCGGCAACCTGCGAAGGAATTAAATGCTAATCTGTCAAGAACCGCGAATTTGGATAAAGCTCCACAAACACGACCCAAATTCAAAACCGCCAGGGATAACGACCGAGGACCGATGTCAGCCATGAATGTAAATGTAGATCCGATCAGAACCAAAAATTTGATTAAAGAACGTTCTGTGAGTTCTAAAACCGCAACTTTAAAGGTTTTCTATGCAAACGCTCGTAGCATACACAATAAATTTTCAGATTTAGAGGAACTAGTGTTTACTGAAAATTATGATGTGATTGGTATAACAGAATCTTGGCTCAATACAGTAGATAGAGACTTTTTTAGCAGAGTATTCACTTCCCGGTTATGTAATGTTTGAGAAAAGCCGAATAAATAAAAATGGAGGTGGCGTTTTATTCTATATCAAAGAAAGTCTTAACCCGACCCTCTTGTCAAAACCTCAAATTGTGAACGTCGACACATCTTTTGTGCTAATAAAGAATAATAAAGGTACAAAAATAATACTTGCATTAATATACAGACCTCCAGCTTCAACTCAGTGCAAACATCTCGAACCGAGAAATTTATTAACAAATTGCAGATGTAAGTAACTTCACAACGATACCGCTATTTATGGCGACTCTTTTAATTTATCCTTTGACCGAGTGGGGGCGATACTCTTACTTCATACCTCCGGACATGACTTGTATACGAACTTGCAAGAGACGTTCGCTTTATCAATTTGTTCGACACACCGACCCGTGGTAATAAACGTTCTTGACATTGGTACTTGCGAACAAAAGAAGAATTAATAGAGGAATTTTGACACATGTTGGTGATGAATCAGACAGTAACAGCGGAAACCACCCCCACCCCAATCGTAACACGACCTAACTTTCAACTTCTAAAGTTTACTAGTAGAAACGAAACCACAATACGTAGCATCGAAAAAAAGTCCCTAATTTTCAAGAAAGCAATACTTTCCATAAAACTTAGAGCTAATTGTTTAAAGAAACTGACTGGAGCTTTTTAATTAACAATAAACGACAATAAATACATCTTGGGAAGTTACTTCAAAAACCACTTACTCTAAAAGCAGTGCAAGACTGCATACCATCGAAAATACGGCGTCCAGGCCGATACTAATAAGCCCAAATGGTGGAATAAAGATATTTCAAACTGCCCCTGCTTGGCTAAAAAAATTTGCTATATGATAGATTAAAATCCTCACAAAATGCGAAGAACGGTTGTGAAAAGTTTGTAGAGCTACGACGCAAAGCCAAAAAGTTAATTTTAAGCAAAGTAAAAAACGGACCCTAGAGTTACATATTGCGAATCAAAGTAACAACAAACCCGAAAGAATTATTACAGTTTATATCAGAAAGAAAAAAAGTAGTTACTTCAACTGTTGGACCGTTTAGTCGTATGAATGAAACTGGAAAATACAACCAAAGGACGCAAGTAACAAATGAGTAAGTGCCCTCAATACTCTTCTTTGCATCAGTTTTTACAACAGAACGCACGCTCAGTGCTATCCCTACACCATCGGCCCGATTCAGATTGATAATTCAGATGTTTCTAAGGCAATATCACCGTTACAGAGTAGAGAAAGTATGAATTGTTTAGAATAAACTCAAGGCTAAATAACACGCACTGGACCTGATTCAATCTCGCCTAGAGTTCTAAAGGAAGCTAAGGATGAGCATCTCCAAACCACTGACAATGTTATTCAAGGAATCCTTACAGTCTGGGACTAATGCCTGGATCAGTGGAAGCTAGCCAACGTAACACACGATATTAAAAAAAAGGCAGCAAATCCCTACCCAGTAACTATCGTCCAATTGGCTCTTAACCTCAGTTGGATGTATAAAATGCTAGAACGGTCCTTAAGAGACAGACTCGTACATCGCTTAGAGGCAATAACTGACTTCTTAAAGATAGTCAACACCGCTCTCGTAAAAAACGTTCCTGTTTAACACACCTCTTAGACTTCTTCCACGATATCCTCAACCTCTACGATGAGAGTAAAGCTGTAGAATATTATACTACCATGATTTTCAAAAGGCCTTTGTACAAAGTTCCCCATCTAACGTTTACTGCTCAAAAAAAAACCTTTAAAAAAAAAAGCCCGGCATGGAATACAAGACGGTGTGTTGAAATGGATAGGAACAAAAATTGGCTCTCACGCGACAGAAAGCAAAGAGTAGTCATAAAAACGGTGTTAAGGCATCTAAATGGCCCAATGTAAGTAGCGGGGTATCCCAGGGATCGGTACTAGGAGGACCAATTTCTCTTTCTAATTTACATCAACGACATAAGATGAGGGTCTCACCTGTACAAGCTCAAATTTGCTGACGATACAAAAATTGCAAAATAGGTCGTACTCTCAAAAGAACAATGTTGACGATATGCAACACAATCTAGGATATAATTGTCCATGTGTGGGCCCAAATATGGCAAATGAGTTTTCAATGCAGCTATAAATGTAAAGTACTACATATCGGATACCTAAATGAGGAAAAAGATAAGAAAACTATTCGATGAATGGCACTTCAGCTTAAGAATGTAAACAGAGAGGGAAAAACCGATCCTGGGAGTAACAATATCGAGTAAACCTAAAACCGAGTCAAAATCAATGTTCAGAAGTTGTTAAGAAGGCAAACAAAATAATTGGGTTTATAGGCAGGTCATTTGAGCATAAAGCAAAGAAGTTATCCGAACCCTTTACAAATTCTTTAGTCCGCCTTCTTCTGGAATACTGCGTTCAATCCTGGTGCCCCTTATTACCAAAAGATATAAACAAGCTAGAACGAGTTCAACGTAGAGTTACCAAAATGATACCTAGCCTTAAAGAACAAACCATACGAAAGGAGGCGCCTTAGAGTGAATTTAAACCTATTTCCTTTAAAAACCCAGCGCAGATTAAGAGGGTGACTTAATTCAAGTGTTTCAAAATCATCAAATGGGATCGACAATATGAACTGTAGTAAAGTTACTTCAACTATCGACCAATCTAATTACACGGTGGAAACGGTTGCAAATATTCTTGGTAAATCTTTTAACTCACCACGAATCTAAGAATTTCCGTCTTCAATCGAGTGTGTCAACTTGTGGAATGGGCTTCCCCGAGGACGTTATACGAACTGCAGCACCGTTTGATTCATTTAAACTCCGCTTAGACCAATTATATCTAGCATCAAACCCGCGACTGACTGCGTTTGTAAATGAATACACGTCTATTTTATCCCACCCCTCAGTTACTAACCCTTCTGTCCCCTACTAACTTCCTAATCCTGCCACGGACAGAGTTTCCAGGGGCAGTAGTTGCCCTTTCCAATGTTCCCTTAACCCACTCTAAAACCCATGTTTGGACCACTTGATCATCAGTGTTTTGGAGGACAAGCAGCCTAGAAGGGTCACTAGATATGTTGTTGCTTGATTTCCTTTGTACTCCTTTGTACTTTGTACTCCTGCCACGGACATTAGTTCCAGGGCAGTAGTTCCCTTTCCAATGTTCCCTTACCCCCTCTAATACGCACTGTTTGGACAATTGATCCTCAGTGTTTTGGAGGACAAGGAAGCCTAGTCCGCGGGTCACTCGAACTGTTGTTGCTTGATTTCCTTTGTACTCCTTTGTACTCTATGGGACTCACCAGATAGTTTGTAGGGGTTTTATACTTTCATTAAACATATCTACCTGATCTCTCTCTCTCTCTCTCTCTCTCTCTCTCTCTGCGTAATATACTGTATGTTACAGTACACTCTTTACAAGAGTATGCATCCTAGTTTCTCATACCCTATCCAATGGGTCTCCTGAAGAGACTAACGTGATATATGGGGGAAAATATCTAATAGTGAGGAGAGAGAGAGAGAGAGAGCTGAGGAGGATATTGAGGAGACTGGAGAAGAGAGGGGAGGATGATGAGGAGCGGTCTGAGAAGGAGGGAGCGGGAGGAGGGGAGGAGTATGTTTTTGCACAGAGAGATAGAGGAGAGAGAGATGAGGAGAGAGTAGAACTATGCGGGAAGGAAAGCCTGGGAATGACAGATAAAAGTGAGCTCGGGAGAGAGCCGGGGACGAATTATGGATTGCAGGGAGGTTAAACAAACTAACGGTAATCACACAACGTCACAACAAGCATAAAGATCACTCAGACTCTCGCGATCTCGTCTCTCTCAAACACACCCACCCAAGCACACTCTCCTCCTCTCAGAAAGGTGTTTTCCTCTCTCACACTCACAAGCGTGCGTCGGATGAAACAGAACAAACTAATTACAGACAGTTTCTACATCTATAATCTAGCTCTCGCGCTCACTCTCCTCTCTCTCCTCTAGTCTCTCATCTCTCTCTCTCCAAACAGCTACCTATTTCTTCGATTGCCCCCACTAAAAAAAAAGAAAAAAAAACACAAACACACGTACACCCAGTGGCCGAGCTCACTGAGTCATTGTACTCTTGTCTTGTGGAGGTTAGGAGTGGATGCGC
>CM064578.1:66462706-66503404 GCA_032716605.1 Paralithodes platypus | reverse complement strand
AGTTTGTTCCCTAGACTTCCCTCAAGCTTAAAATTACACCCCCGTTGCTGTCCCTTTCAAGATAAATTTGTCCCATTTTTCGGGTCTATAAACAAGCTTTCCGGCCGCCACTGGCCCGTTTCCAGCCCTCTTAAATTAACAGGCTCGTCTTTGCCGTGCCATGATAATATTCGACCCCCTGAATGGTACGAAAGGTCTTAATATGGGGTGAAAGTTCTTAAGATCGCTAACTTCATGGGGCAACGTCTTAAAATATAAAAAACAATGTTGGGGCGAAACATGAGAGATCAAGGGGTTCTAAGAAAAAAATCCTTCAAGTGGATATCTCCCTTTAAGGGGGAGGTATTTTGCTTTCTCGACTCCTTTCTCCGTCCATGTTTAGCCCCATTAGTTTCTGATATATTAATCCGGACATTTCGCTCCATTTACTTTGGCCTCATTACGACCTTTCACCCCTTGTTGGTTGTCCATATTCTGACCTTTCGTGACATTCTAGGTTGTCGAGGCGAGCCGAACATAGCGAGCCCCTCAAATTTTAATCGTCACCGAAAGCTATCTATAGGACCTGCGATTTTTTTTTTTTTTTTTTTTTTTTTTTTTTTTTTTTTTCTTTTAATAACTCTCCTGATAGAGGACTACAGGGGAGCCAACCGAAGTCAATTCCTACTACTTCAATGCAATACCTGGTTTATCCCTTTCCAGGCCCATCACTGTTAGTCTTTCCTCGTCTACTCATTAGCTCTCCCCTGCCTGCGACTGTGCTATACTATGTTATCAACGGGGTCCGGGTGGTTCTGTCTGTTCCCCCAAACGCTCGACACTCACACACGCTCTATCTATCTAATCTATCCTCTCTCTTCTATCTCTCTCGCTTTACTCTCTGCGGCGCGGTTCTGGTCTCGCGTCCTCTCAATCCGTTCACAAGCATCTCTCTCTCCTCGAATCCCTCCTCTCCTCTCATCTCTCTCACTCTCCTTCGCTCTCCAATTCTCTCTCTCTCTCTCTATCTATCTATCAGGACAAAATGCAATGGTTTTATATTATCGGTAAAATCTTCACACTTAATTGGGCATAAAATCGTCAAATGGTCGTGATTCAGAGATTTACTTCCATTTTCTTATCAAACCTTCCGTGCCAAGGCATTAATAAGTATTATTTGTTAATATTAATTAAAACTTATTTATTTATTTTTAATTTGGTCTATTAATTCAGGTATTCCTGTATTTCTTAGTTTTTTTTCGCTAGACCTCCATCAAGCTTAGATAAACACGCACCCTTATCCCTCCTTGTCAAGCTAGATAACACACCCCCCTAACCCTCCACAATCTAATAAACACACCCCCTAGACCTCCATCAAGCTTAGATAAACACCCCCTAGACCTCCATCAAGCTT
Organism: Paralithodes platypus; assembly: GCA_032716605.1. Taxonomy (NCBI): domain Eukaryota; kingdom Metazoa; phylum Arthropoda; class Malacostraca; order Decapoda; family Lithodidae; genus Paralithodes; species Paralithodes platypus. The sequence continues at coordinate 66,502,011 of CM064578.1, read as the reverse complement.
AGATAAACACCCCCTAGACCCTCCATCAAGCTTAGATAAACACCCCCTAGACCTCCATCAAGCTAAAAAAAACACCCCCTAGACCTCCATCAAGCTTAGATAAACACCCCCTAGACCTCCATCAAGCTTAGATAAACACCCCCTAGACCTCCATCAAGCTTAGATAAACACCCCCTAGACCTCCATCAAGCTTAGATAAACCCCTCCTAGTGACCCTCTTGCAAGCTTGAGCATAAACACCGTCCCCCCTAGACCTCCATCAAGCTTAGAATAACCACCCCTTAGACCTCCATCATCAGCTTAGATAAACACAACCCTCCTAGACCTCCATCAAGCTTAGATAACAATCCCCCTAGACCTCCATCAAGCCTTCAGAATAAACACCCCCTAGATTACCTCCATCAAGCTTAGATACGAAACACCCCCCTAAGTACCTTCCATCAATACTTAAGATAAAACACGCCCAAGACCTCCATCAAGCTTAAGATAAACACCCACTAGACCTCCATCTAAGCCTTCATACACAACCCTCCGCCAGTATGAACCTCCCTCAACGCGTAATCTAACACCACCCCCCTATACCTCCATCCAGCTTAGATAATACACCTTACCCTTACGCCCTCCATCAAGCTTAGATCACACAACCCCCTCTACCTTCTCCATCAAGCTTAGATAAACCCTACTTTTCCCTCTGACCGATCCATTCCCCAGCTTAGATAAACACCCCCTAGACCTCCATCAAGCTTAGATCATCTACCCCCTCCTATGTGAACCTCCCTATCAAGCTTCGATAAACACCGCCCAGACCCGCCTTCAGGCTTTAGATAAACACCCCCGAGACCCTTTCCTTCAAGCTTAGGATAAACACCCCCTAGACCTCCAACAAGCTTCACACATAACCACCACCCCCTAGACCTCCCTCAAGCTTTAATAAACACCGCCCTAGACCTTCCATCAAGCTTAGATAGAACACCCCCTAGACCTCCATCAAGCTTTAGATAAACACCCTCTAGACCTCCATTCAAGCTTAGATAAACACCCCCTAGACCTCCATCAAGCTTAGATAACAACATAACCCCCTAGACCGTCCATCAAGCTTTAGATAAACAACCCTCATAGACCCTCCATCCAAGCTTAGATAAACTACCCCCTAGACATCCATCAAGCTTAGCATAAAACACCCCCCTAGGACCTCGCATCAAGCTTATAATAACACCTCGCTCCTACGGACCCCCTATCACCTTCATGGCAAGCTTATATCACATGCCCCCCTAGAGCCCTTCCATGCAGCTGCTTAGATCGAACACATTGAAACCCCATGACCTCACCCATCAAGCTTAGATAAATCACCCCCTAGAACCTTCCTCCAGTCCGCCTCATACATATGTAATCTTTAGATAACGCTCCTCCCACCTTAGAAAACCCTCCCTTATTTCTCGCTTTAGCTTTAAACACCTCCCTAAACCTCCGCAAGCGTCATAAACACCCCCTCTATGACTCTCCATCAAGCTTAGATAGCTCCATACTTCTCGTAGCACTCTCCATCAAGCAATGCGAGTCGAGAAACACCCCCCTGTGAACCTCCATCAATTTAGACCGGCTCAATACCCACACCCCAGACCTCCCTCAAGCTTCGAATAAAACCCCCCCTAGACCTCCATCAAGCTTAGAAATACACCCCCTAGACCTCCATCAAGCTTATATAAACATCTCCCCTAGACCTCTCCAATCGCAGCTTAGATAGTAAACACCCCCTCAGACCTCTCGCTGGTCCATTCCAGCTTAGATAAACCACCTCCTAGACCTTCCATCCCGCATCATTCTAACACCCCCTAGACCTCCATCAAGCGTAGAAAAAACTCCAGATAAACCTCTGTCAAGCTTAGATCAACCCCTTCCTACGTTATCCTGGCCATGCAACGCGTTGAGGATGAAACCCGACCCGCCCTAGACCCTCCATCAAGCTTAGTAAACGACCAAGAGCCCCTAGACCTCCATCAAGCCTTAGATAAGACCACCCCCTAGACCTCCATCAAGCTTAGATAAACACCCCCCTAGAACCCTCCATCAAGCTTAGAATATCACCCCCCTAGACATCTCTCCATCACCTTAGGAAACACCCCCTAGACCTCCATCAAGCTTAGATAAACACCGTAGCCCCCTATACCCTCCCTTCAAGCTGTAGATAAACACCCCCTAGACCTCCATCTAGCTTAGATAAACAACCTCCCAGACCTAATCTCCATCAAGCTTAGATACACCCCCCTAGACCGCCATCAGGCTTAGATGAAACACCCCCCTAGAACCTCCTCATTCAAGCTTAGATAATCCACCTCCTAGACCTCCATCAAGCTTAGATAAACACCCCCTAGACCGCCATCAGCAGCTTAGAATCAACACCCCCTAGACCTCCATCACGCTTAGATAAACACCCCCTAGACCTCCATCAAAGCTTAGATAAACAACCCCCTAGACCTCCATCAGGCTTAGATAAAACACCCCCTAGACCGCCATCCAGCTTAGATAAACAACCAGCCCTAGACCTCCATCAAGCTTAGATAAACACTCCCTAGACCGTCGCGATCAAGCGTAGATAAACACCCCCCTAGACCTCCATCAAGCTTATTAAACACCCCCTAGACCCTCCATCAAGCTTAGATTAAACACCCCCGACTAGACCCCCATACCTCCATCAAGCTTATAGATAACAACCTAGACCTCTACCCTCCATCAAGCTTAGCCAAACACCGTCCCTCGACCTCCATCAAGCCTTAGATAAACACACCCCCTAGACCTCCATCAAGCTTAGATAAACACCCCCCTATACCTCCTCCATCACGCTTATATAAACACCCCCTAGACCCCAATCCAGCCTTAAATAAAGCACCCCCTAGCGCGCTCCATCAAACGTAGATAAACACCCCCTAGAGCCTCCATCACGCTTCGATAAACACCCCCTGAGACCTCCATCAAGCTTATATAAACCACCCCCTAGACCTCCGCATCAATGCTTAGAAATAAACACCCCCCTAACCTCCATCAAGCTTAGATAAACAACCCGCTAAACCTCCATCAAGCTTAGATAAATACACCCCCTAGACCTCCATCAAGGCTTAGATAAACACACCCCTAGACCCCACCCCCGCCTTTCAAGAGAATGTCCTACCTTTTTTTTTCGGTAGAAAAATGTCCGCGGCCCAAGGCCGGGCCATCGTCAAATGTCAGTCTCGCTATCGCTCGCCCAAGAATAATCGATACCTAAATGGCACGCAATGATCTTAAAATTGACCAACGAAATTGGGTTACAGGTGTAAAATCGCCAACTAATGGACACGAAGCGTCTTATATATTTCAAAGGGTTCAAAACAAATGTGCATCTAACACGAGGGAGAAAGGTGAACCAGAACAACGCGCCACCCATCTCCCTTAACCTCAACAGTCCATCCAGCCTCACGCCTTAAGGTAGGTCTTTAGTTTTGTTCCTAGACCGTGTATGCTCCATCAAGGCTTAATATTACACCGCCCTTGATCCCCTGTTAAGATAAATTTGTACATTTTTTTCTGTAGTAAAAATGTCCCGGCTGAAATCCGGGGTCTCTAAAGGTACAGGCTCGCTAGTCGCTCGCCAGGAACAAAGTCGACAGGCCTAAATTGCAACAAAGGTCTTAACAATGACTGAAATGGGGGCAAACAGTATCTTTAACATCGCCAAACTAATGGGGGCGACTGATCTTATCAAATCTCAAAAGCAATGGGGCTAAACATGAGGGAGAAAGGGGTCCAGAAAAAAATCCCTCAAGTGGAGATCTCCCCTTAATAAAGTGTAGGTATATGATTGGATATATAATTGAAAAGTTTCTCAAAAATAATATGGCCGAATATTACTGTTGTTAAGGGGAGGTTTGTAGTTGATTCCCTAGACCTCCATCAAGCTTAAAATTACTCCCCCTTGACCCCCTTTCAAGATAAATTTGTACATTTTTCGGTAAGAAAAATGTCCCGGCCGAAGGCCGGTTCCCCTTAAATTACAGGCTCGCTATCGCTCGCCAGGAAAAAAATCGACACCTAAATGGCACGAATGGTCTTAAAATTGACAGAAAGAAATGGTCGAGGGTTTCTTTAAAATCGCCAAACAATGTGGCAAGAGGCGTCTTTAAATCTCACAGCACTGGGGCGCGTAAAATGAGGGAGAAAGGGGTCCAGAAAAAAGTCACTCAAGTGGAAATCTCCCCTTAAGAATGTTCAAATCACATCTGCGGTTTCTAAATGACTATTGAAATGTTTATAATTCCAATTAAGCCTTGCATGTGGAAAATCATTCTTGCAATGTTTGTACAGTTTCTGACAGTTTCTGAAGCCACAGAGTGTGAGGTGAAGTTGAACGGTCAAGCTATGGAGATTGTCAGTTCATTTAAGTATCTGGGGAGTGTGTTGAGTAAAGATGGGACTATGGATGAAGAAGTGCGGGAGAGGGTACAACAGGGGAAGAGGGTTGGTAGGGAACGCTGAAAGCAGTAACAAGAAAAATAGGGTGGATCCAGTATGGAATAGATGAAGTCCTTGCATGACAGTGTTGGTAATCCCGACATTGTCTTACGGAGGCGAATCATGGACGTTGGTGGAGATACTCGTGACTCTAAGAGTGAGAGGGGTGGAAATGAATTACGTACAGAAGTGCGTGCGGAGTTACATGTAGGGATAGACACCAGACGAATGAGGAAGTAAGAGGGAGGTGTGGTGTGGTTGTAGATGTGCTGGAAAGTGTGAAAAGGAACACCTTGAGATGGTTCGGCCATACGGAACGTATGGAAAGCGAGAGAATGACTAAGAGGGTGTACGAGAGTGAGGTGGAAGGACAGAGAGGGAGAGGTGGAAGGATGGAGTGAGGAAGTATATGGATGAAGGCGGTGCTGGTTGGGAGGAGGGGTGTCGATGACTGGAAGGACCAGAGGTGCATGGGGGCGGTTCATTCGTGGTCACCCCTTCGGGGATCACGGCGTCAGGCAATAGATAGATAGATAGATAGATAGATAGATAGATATGCTATTCATTATTTTTACTGGGATGTAAAGTAAGATCATTCTCACCTCAGTTCAATAAGTTATTAATAAAGTTTTTTTTTATGTAATATATATACAGTATATACCGGTATATATATATATATATATATATATATATATATATATATATATATATATATATATATATATACACGATATGCTTGTGAAAGACGTAACAGGAATATAGATATTTTATTTGTATTAATTTCACCACAACACCAAACAACTCCAATGAAATTAATGAAAGCATATAATAAGTGACCACGGCAGGATTCGAACCCGGGTTATCCCACCACAGATTTGTAGACACCTTAACCATTACACCATCCAAGAAGTTAAAGGTTTATGCACACGCCTACGACTTATTATCCATTCTCGAATACTGGATATTAATCTGGTCATGTTCATATTCCCACCGCACTATGGTAGCCTAATGTTTAAGGGAGAGGAAAGAATATTCATGGGGCACCGATCATTATTTTAGAACAATATACAAGTTCTCAATAGTAATACATGAACTCTCTCTCTCTCTCTCTCTCTCTCTCTCTCTCTCTCTCTCTCTCTCTCTCTCTCTCTCTCTCTCTCTCTCTCTCTCTCTCTCTCTCTCTCTCACCTGCAACAGGCACATGGGGGGGGGGGTGGGGGGGGGGGCCTGGTACCTTGACCTAGCGTTTATTAATACTGCTGACTTGGAATTTTTAATGGAAGGGTTGAGGAGCGGGTTTGGGGAGAGAGAGAGAGAGAGAGAGAGAGAGAGATGTATAGACAGCAATATAGATGAAATGATAGAGAGAAAGGGAGAGATATAAGCAGATTGATAGAGATTTACATCGATTCACATAGATACACTACCCACACAGACCTTACGATCCCAGCCAGGTGGTCAGGACTTAATTCTAGTAGAGATAGCTAACCCGAGAGTAAGGGAGAGTGGAAGGAAAGGATAGCAAAGAAGAGAGAGAGAGAGAGGTTGCAGTTGGTGTCAAGAGTAAATTACCTATCCATTATAAACCTGCAGATACGAAGGAGTGGAAACTGGTCACAAATTGTACCGTTGGCCAATTAAGTCGTGTCTCCGCTGTCATTACGTTTGGCTCGTTCTGTGCTGGGTTAAGGGGAGGTTTTTAGTGTGTTTCCTAGACTTCCATCAAGCTTGAAATTACACCCCCTTGACCCCCTTTCAAGATAAATTTGTAAATTTTTCGGTAGAAAAATGTTCCGGCCGAAGGCCGATTCCTCTTAAATTGCAGGCTCGCTATCGCTCACCAGGAAAAAAATCGACACCTAAATGGGACGAAAGGTCTTAAAAGTGACATAAATTGGGTGAAAGTTCTTAAAATCGCCAAACTAATGGGGCGAACGTCTTAAAATCTCAAAAGCAATGGGGCTAAACATGAGGGAGAAAGGGGTAAAGAAAAATATTCCTTAAGTGGAAATCTCCCCTTAATGTCTGCCAGATGTTGATTAGGGTGGGTAAAGATAGGAACATGTTGGTATATCTCACTCGAAAAGAAGACATCGTGTGTAAATATTGCTGATACCAATTATTGATCAAAATATAATTGGTGCCGAGACATCACTTATTAGGCGACTGTACAGTGGGCTAAAAAAAAAGTCTGGTCTCCGCTGTCACTACCTTTTGCTCTCTGTGTGCTGTATTAACCCTCTCCAACATATGAAGCGATTTTGAGCCTATTAGGGATAATTTAAAGCCTTTGTTACCATCAGGGGTATTTAGAAACCTTTAGTTTAGTTACTTCAACCTCTGCAGTTGTCTTTGAGTTAGCTGTGTTGAGCCTATTGGGGATACTTTAAAGCCTTTGTTACCATCAGGGGTACTTAGCAACCTTAGTTTAGTGTAGTTTAGTTATTTCAACCTCTGCAGTTGTCTTTGAGGTAGCTGTGTTGAGGCCTATTGGGGATACTTTAAAGCTTTTGTTACCATCAGGGGTATTTAGAAACCTTTAGTTTAGTTATTTCAACCTCTGCAGTTGTCTTTGAGTTAGCTGTGTTGAGCCTATTGGGGATACTTTAAAGCCTTTGTTACCATCAGGGGTATTTAGAAACCTTTAGTTTAGTTATTTCAACCTCTGCAGTTGTTTTTGAGTTAGCTGTGGGCAGAAAACTAATTTTGGAGAGGTAATTATAAGAGTGAGAGAACTCTATTTCTTATTGCTAATCTGGCAACCTCTGCGTCATATGTGCGTGAAAGGGTTAATGTCTGCCAGATGTTGAATAGGGTGGGTAAAGATAGGAACATGTTTGTATATCTCACTCGCAACGACCAATTAATGCTTAGATATTGCTGATACCAATTATTGATCAAAATAGAGTTGGTGCCGCGACATCACTTATTTGGTCACAAGGTACAGTCGGCCAAATAAGTGATGTCGCGGCAATAATTGGTATCAGCACTATCTAAAACTTGATTTATTCGTTTCGAGTGAGTGAGATATACAAACATGTTCCTACACTTACCCGCCCTATTCAACATCTGACAGACATTAATACAGCACAGAGAGAGCCAAACGTAATGACAGCTGAGACATGACTTATTAGCGCCACCGTACCCACCCTATTCAACATCTGACAGACATTAATACAGCACAGAGAGAGCCAAACGTAATGACAGCTGAGACATGACTTATTAGCGCCACCGTACACCTATTCAACATCTGGCAGACATTAATACAGCTCAGAGCGAGCCAAACGTAATGACAGCTGAGACATGACTTATTTGGCCGACTGTACAACCTTTATAGCTGTATTTTAAGGGGGTAGGGTTGGTTATCTGCTCCCACTTCTCCTTCATGTTGAGCCCCATTAGTTTTCAGATGTTACGACGTTCGACCCATTAGTTTGGCGATTATAAGACCTTTCGACCCATTTCTTTATCAATATTAAGACCTATCGTGTCATTTAGGTGTCATTTTTGTTCCTGGCGAGCGATAGCGAGCCTGAAATTTAAGAGCCCGGGACATTGTTCTACCGAAAAATGTACACATTTGTCTTGGAATGTGTGTTTCTTTTATTGTATTTATTATTGTATTTTATGTATTTATGTTTAAGCTTGATGGAGGTCTAGGGAGGAAACTAAACAATACAAAAATAATATCAATATTAACCCTCTCCGACATATGACGCGATTTTGAGCCTATTGGGATACTTTAAAGCCTTTGTTACCATCAGGGGTATTTATAAACCTTTAGTTTAGTTACTTCAACCTCTGCAGTTGTCTTTGAGTTAGCTGTGTTGAGCCTATTGGGGATACTTTAAAGCCTTTGTTACCATCAGGGGTATTTAGAAACCTTTAGTTTAGTTACTTCAACCTCTGCAGTTGTCTTTGAGTTAGCTGTGTTGAGCCTATTGGGGATACTTAAAGCCTTTGTTACCATCAGGGGTATTTATAAACCTTTAGTTTAGTTACTTCAACCTCTGCAGTTGTCTTTGAGTTAGCTGTGTTGAGCCTATTGGGGATACTTTAAAGCCTTTGTTACCATCAGGGGTATTTATAAACCTTTAGTTTAGTTACTTCAACCTCTGCAGTTGTCTTTGAGTTAACTGTGGGCAGAAAACTAATTTTGGAGAGGTAATTATAAGAGTGAGAGAACTCTATTTCTTATTGCTAATCTGGCAACCTCTGCGTCATAAATGCGTAAAAGGGTTAATAAATGTGTCAATAAATCCGGCCATCTACCGAAAAATGTACAAATTGATCTTGAAAGGGGCTCAAGGGGATGTAAGCTTAAGGGGAGGTATCGACTTGAGGGATTTTTTTCTGGACCCCTTTCTCCCTCATGTTTAGCCCCATTGCTTTTGAGATTTTAAGACAGTCGCCCCATTAGTTTGGCGATTTTAAGAACTTTCGCCCCATTTCCGTCAATTTTAAGACCTTTCGTGCCATTTAGGTGTCGATTTTATCCTGGCGAGCGATAGCGAGCCTGTAATTTAAGAGGAACTGTCTTTCAGCCGGGACATTTTTCTACCGAAAAATGTACAAATTTATCTTGAAAGGGGCTCAAGGGGGTGTAATCTTAAGCTTGATGGAGGTCTAGGGAACAAACTAAAAACCTCCCCGTAATATTCTAGGTAAGTTGAGGTTCCTTGATTGGTTGGGTCTCTCACCTGGAATATTAATAGCTTGTCTTAGAACAGCATGCCATTGTTGCCGATATACACACATATACATACACAGACACATACACACATTCACACACACACGCACATACACACACACACACACACACACACACACACACACACACACACACACACACACACACACACACACACACACACACAAACACGCACATACACACACAGCCCGTAGCCTAGTGGTAGAGCTCTCGTCTCACACACGAGGGGTCGGGGGTTCAATCCCCGGCCGGGCAGAGACAAATTGGGCTTGTCTCCTTTCATGTGTTAGCCTCAGTTCACCTAGCTGTAAATAGGTACCTGGAATAAGTGGACGACGTTGTGACGTCCCATCTGGGGTTGGCAAAAATGGTACAAGGCGAGATGGGTATCATATGGTTCACCTAAGCTGATGGCTACCTAAGCCTTCGGGCGAGACGGTACCGTCTATAGTGAGAATGGTACCATACAGATCCACCCTAAGCCTTCGTTTCCGATGTCGCCAATTGGCTAAAATACAGACTACACACACATCCACAGCCATTCCAACAATACATAAAACACTTAACATGCATTTCACGCAATACATTCCCAGTTAAGAAGGCGCGATAATAATGAGCTTAGCTCGCATTGCGTGGATTCCCCTTGACGAACAAGTAACTGAGTAACTGAGTAACACACATACACATACACACACACACACCCACACCCACACACCTTATAGATAGAATGATAGATAGATAGATTGATCGATAGATAGATAGATACCGATCGGCTTTCTATATTAAAACTGCACCTCACTATCAACCCCGTAACTTACCTCTCCTCCATAGGACCCCCATCTCCCTGATGTTGATTAGTGTAACAGGGGGCAGCTAACCCTCCCCTCCCTCCCTACCCTACCCTACCCTACCCTACCCCCTCACATAGACCCCAACAATACAAGCCCCAGTGTATGGATAGGGTGCCCCCCCCCCCACCCCCCCACACCCCTCATTGTATGGGTATGTGTGCCCAGATCAAACAGACGTGTGCCTTTCTCTTCTTTGCCCTAACTCACACCTGCCTGTTAAGGGGAGATGTCCACTTGAGGGACTTTTTTCTTGACCCCTTTCTCTCTCATGTCTAGCCCCATTGCTTTTGAGATTTTAAGATGTTTGCCCCGTTAGTTTGGCGATTTTAAGAACTTTCACCCCATTTTAAGACCTTTCGTGCCATTCAGGTGTCTATTTTATCCTGGCGAGCGATAGCGAGCCTGTAACTTAAGAGGAGCCGGCCTTTGGCCGGGACAAAAAATGTACACATTTATCTTGAAAAGGGGTCTAGGGGCTGTAATGTTAAGCTTGATGGAGGTCTAGCGAACTAACTAAAAACCTCTCCTTAAACCTTTGAGGATTTTATTTTTTATTTTTTTTGTTGGTACCAGCGACGTGTGTTATATCGTATTATAGCTGTGTTTAGACGATATTATGCAGCTTAGGAAGGATCTGTGGTAGTTCAAAGGGTTGGTTGAGACAGTTTGATGCCTTATTATTGCCAGAGGTCCTTCCTAAGCTGAATAAAATCGTCTACTAGTTGCCACAATATAATGCAAAGGACGTCACCGGTACTGAAGGGGTTAAGGGGAGGTTTTTAGTTTGTTTCATACTCTTCCAGCAATCTTAAAATTCCACCCCCTTGACCCTGTTTCAAGATAAATTTGTACATTTTTCGGTAGAAAAATTTCCCGGCTGAAAGCCGGTTTCTCTTATATCACAGGCTCGCTATCGCTCGCCAGGATAAAATCGACACCTAAATGGCACGAAAGGTCTTAAAATTGACAGAAATGGGTCGAGAGTTATTAAATTCGTCAAAATAATGGGGCGAACGTCTTAAAATTAGAAAACCAATGGGGCTAAACATGAGGGAGAAAGGAGTGAAGAAAAAAATCCCTCAAGTGGAGACCTCCCCTTAAGCATTATAAGGATATAAGAAAATGGGAGTCTACAGAGAACCGATTGGCCCACACAAGGCAGATCCCTTTCAAACCCAACCCATCTCGTCCATATGTTTATCTAATTGTATCTTGAAGCTCTCTATCGTTCTTGATCCCACTATAGCACTCGGTAGCCTATTCCACCCATCTACAACTCTGTTACCAAACTAATACTTGCCTATGTCTTTTCTGAAACGAAGTGTATCTAATTTGAAACCATTTGTTCGAGTTCTTTCGCTATCACTGGAGCTTGAGTACATCTTTCATGGCCCCTTTGTTAATCCCACCAACCCACTTGAACGCCTCTATCATATCCCCTCTAACTCTGCGTCTCTCTAACGAATGTAAGCGTAATTTCTTCAACCTTTCTTCATACGGAAGATTTATAATATGGATCATTGTTGTCACTCTTCGGTGTCGGGTGGTAGTTAGTTTTTCGTCTAGTTATTTATTTAGTTATTTGTATATTTGTCAGTTTCCTCGCTAGACCAAACATTCCCTAGACCCCCTTTCAAGAAAAAAATATAATTTTTTCGGTAGAAAAATGTCTCGGACGAAGGACAGTTCCTCCAACACTATAGGCTCGCTATCGCTCGCCAGGAAAAAAATCGACACCTGGATGGCACGAAAGGTCTTAATAATGATAAAGAAATGGGGGCGAAAGATCTCAAAATCGCCAAACTAATGGAACGAGCGTCTTCGAATCGCAAAACTTACGTCGCTAAAAACATGAGGGAGAAGGGGGTCCAGAAAAAGCACCCCCCCCCTCCCCCACCCCCCACCCCACCCCCTCTTTGGCAACAGGCTAGGTATGGGTGTGTGTGTGTGTGTGTGTGTGTGTGTGAGAAGGGGGGGGGGAGGGGCATCATGTAGGGGAAGTGGTTAACCCTATTAGGTGCAGGGCGGGCCAATTTAGGACCTCTCAGTTTTACTCCATTAGCTTGGAGATTTTAAGACGTTTCATCGCATTAGTTTGGCGATTATATGATGCTTCAACCCAATAAGGTGTTTGTTTTTTCCTGGGCGAGCGATAGCGAGCCCTCAATTTGGGAGAAATCGGCCTTCGGCCAGGACATTTTTCTACCGAAAAATGTACACATTTAGTTTGAAGGGGGTCTGGGGCACGTTTTTTTAGTTTGAAGGGGGTTTGGAGAGGCGTTTTTCCAAGTCTAGCGGGTGAACTAAAAACACATTGTTCGAAAATGGCTAAAACAAATAAAAACCTCTAATAATTCCAAAAAATACCATAATAACCCCCAAGACGTTGCAGCAGATAGTGTTAAGGGGGGAGGGGTGTATAAATGGTCCCTTGTAAATATATCTTTGCATTATTATTATTTTTAGTGTCCTCCATCAAACTTAAAAAAAAAAAAAAAAAAAAAAATCTTCGCCGGATTTCTCCATACAATGCTGACTCGCTATCGCTTGCCAGGAATAAATTGACATCTGGATGGGGATAAGCGTCTTGAAACAGTAGGCTGAATGGGGCCCGAATGGATACAAGCCAGAGAAAGAGAGAACGGGAGAGAAAAAACGCAGGTCACCCTTCTCAACATGACACTCTTTCATAAGCAGAGAGAGAGAGAGAGAGAGAGAGAGAGAGAGAGAGAGAGAGAGAGAGAGAGAGGAGTGTGTGTTCAGTATGTACAATGCCAACACTATGCCAACATTAACAAGGTTATCCCTACATCTACTTAAGGGGAGGTATTTAGTTTGTTCCCTAGACCTCCATCAAACTTAGAATTACACCTCCTTGACCTCCTTTCAAGATAAATTTGTACATTTTTCGGTAGAAAAATGTCCCGGCCGATTCCTATTAAATTACAGGCTCTCTTTCGCTCGCCAGGAAAAAATCGACACCTAAATGGCACGAAAGGTCTTAAAATTGACAGAAATGGGGCGAAATGTTTTAAAATAGCCAAACTAATCGGGCAAACGTCTTAAAATCTCAAAAGCAATGGGGCTAGACATGAGGGAGAAAGGGGTCAAGAAAAAAGTCCCTCAAGTGGACATCTTCCCTTAAGGTGTAGGCATATATATATACGGTATACTACGGCCAACCATATTATAACTCCCTGACTATGACTGTGGCTGGGTGTACATGGTGTTAAGGTGGGTGTGTGTTATGGGGTGTACATGGTGAATCTATAAATAAACAGGGGTACAGTTGACCAATAAAATCCCCCCCCCCCCCCCCCCCGCCGCCGCCTTGACCTTGCCTGTGAAGATGTGCCCCCCCCCCCCGCCCCCCCCCCCCCCCCCCCCCCCCATCATCAGCTGACCTTCTCCATCATCACCCACCACCTGGCTAGAGGGGGTAGGGGGGGGGGGGGGCGGTCCTTATAAAGTGGGGTACTACGACCTTGTCTTGGGGTAAAGCTTTATTTTGGGCATATTTTTTTTTTTCTTGGTGTGTATCTTTTATTCTTCTGTTTTTCCGTCTCTCTCGCTCTTGCTCTCTCTCTCACTCGCTCTCTTTCTCTCTCGCTCTCTCTCTCTTTCGCTCTCTCTCTCTCGCTCTCTCTCTCTCTCTCTCTCTCGCTCTCTCTCTCTCTCTCTCTCTCTCTCCCCCTATATATATATGGTATCAAAAACTAGACTGATGGTAGATGAATTTATGTGACCGAAATATTTTAAATGTTGACCTCATAAGCTGCCAGACCAGTGTTGAGGGTAAATGTTGAGGGAAAAAGCGCTCGTGTGATACCGGCTTTATTCATCAACTAAACTCAGGGTAATTCATCATAGCATGATACCTTATTCAGTCAAACGCAAGGTCGCAGGGAGAGAGAGAGAGAGAGAGAGAGGGGGGGGGGGGAGAAGTAGTTATGCGATGATGACACACATACGGCTCCTTCCTTATATTTTAAGAGTTTCCAAGGACAGGCTCATGGGTTTAAGCATACAACACACATATGCCTACGCGCGCTCTCTCTCTCTCTCTCATTTTTACTCTTACTCCTATTCTAACTTTTTCTCACCCTCACTCTCTCTCTCTCTCTCACACACACACACACATCTGATCACACAACCAACATAATCAGACAATTATAACTCATAATTTCCATGACGTCACAGGTCTCAGCAACCAATTAGAACGCTTTATTTCCATGACGTCACAGGTCTCAGCAACCAATTAGAACGCTTTATTTCCATGACGTCACAGGTCTCAGCAACCAATTAGAACGCTTTATTTCCATGACGGCACAAGTCTCAGCAACCAATTAGAACGCTTTATTTCTATGACGGCACAAGTCTCAGCAACCAATTAGAACGCTTGATTTCACAGACGTCATTAATCTCATCAACCAATTAGAACGCTGTATTTCGCTGACGTCATCCTATTCAGCAGCCAATTACCCATCTTCTTTCAGCTGACGTCATCCGAAAGAATTGTTAATTGTCCTCGTTCTTCTATTCGCAAGGGCGATATAATATATATATATATATATATATATATATATATATATATATATATATATATATATATATATATTGATATTGCAGGACAGCCACAGCAACACGTGAACTTATATAATGCTGAAAAGGGGGGCGATACCACTCTGCTAACGCAGAGTTGATAATAGATAAATATATGAATGAAAATGTATCCTTAATACCCTCGATGTTTGTGACAGGCAGTTGACAGTAGGCAGGAATGACAGCCTGACACCCCAATGGCACAATACCCCCTTAATCAGCTTTACCCAGAACCCCTTAGCATACCCTGCCTGCTTGACAGAGAGGCGATGACGTTGGTGGATTCCAAGGCTAGGTTATCAAGAAAAATGAATTGATGTATTAAGGGGAGATGGGCCGGTTTTCTGGACCACTTTCTCCCTCATGTTTAGCCCCATTAGTTTTCAGATGTTAAGATGTTTGCCTCATTAGTTAGTCGATTTTAAGAACTTTCGCCCCATTTCTTCGTTAATATTTAGACCTTTCGTGCTATTTAGGTGTCAATTATTTCCCTGGCGAACGATAGTGAGCCTGTAATGTTAGAAGGACCGGCATTCGGCCAGGACATTTTTCTACCGAAAAATGTACAAATTAATCTGAAAGGAGGATCTAATGGATGTTTTTTTTTTTTAATTTGATGGAGGTCTAGGGAGGAAACTAGAAAAATAATGAATACATGCAAAAATAGCCCACAAAGTGAACCATTAAGGGGAGGTTATTATTTATTTATTTTGTCTTAGCTTCTTCCTAGACCTCCCTGTATCATCTTGTATCAGCGACGTCTTTTTAAATTTTCAACTTTGCATAAGCAGAGTGGTATTACCGCCCGTCGAACCCCGAAGCTATTTTATTAAGAAAATTGGATTGATGCATTAAGGGGAGATTTATGTTTATTAATATCATATACTGTCTCTTTTCTGTATATTTAACATGTATATTTTGTTTGTTTGCAGGGTGTGCTGGTGTAACTTGGGCCCAATATGGGTACCTGCCCCCGCCGAACCCCCTGATTCCTGACGGAACTGACCCAGACGGCAACATTATTCGTCCAACCACCCGACCACCCACCCCATTCCCCAGCACTCGCCCTCCTATATTTGTGAGTATTATGGGTATTTAGTGACTCATAAAGCTTGTTGATGTCAGCATTAACCCCTTCTGTACCGGCGATGTCTTTTTAATTTAATTCTAGCTATATTTAGACGATTTTAAGACGTTTGAGAAGGATCTGTGCTAGTAAAAAGGGTTAAGTGAGATAGTTCGAAGCCTGTAATTACTGGAGGCCCTTTTAAAATTAAATTAAATCTTCTAGATATAGCTAGAATAAAATTTTAAAATACGTTGCCGGTAATGAAGAGGTTAAGGATATTTAGTAACTCATAAGCTTGCTGATGAGAGAACTAGGGATAAATAGCAACTCATAAGGCTTGCTGATTTGAGTACTAAGGGTAAATGGTAACTCATAAGGCTTGTTGATGTGGATACTATGGATAAATAGTAACTCATAAGGCTTGTTGATGGGAGTACTAAGGGTAAATTGTAACTCATAAGGCTTGTTGATGTGGATACTATGGATAAATAGTAACTCATAAGGCTTGTTGATGGGAGTACTAAGGATCAATAGTAACTCATAAGGCTTGTTGATGTGAGTATTAAGGGTAAATAGTAACGCATAAGGCTTGTTGATGTGGATACTAGGGATAAATAGTAACGCATAAGGCTTGTTGATGTGGATACTAGGGATAAATAGTAACTCAAAAGGCTTGTTGATGGGAGTATTAAGGATAAATAGTTACTCATAAGACTTGGTAATGGGAGTATTTAGGCATATACAGTAATGCATAAGGCTTGTTGATGTGGATACTAGGGATAAATAGTAACTCAAAAGGCTTGTTGATGTGAGAATTAAGGATAAACAGTAACTCATAAAGCTTGTTGATGTGAGTTCTATTGATAAACAGCAACTCATAAGGCTTACTGGCGTGAGTATTAAGGATATTTAATAAATCATAAGACTTGGTGATGGGATTACTAAGGAAAAAGAGTAACTCATAAGGCTTGTTGATAGGAATACTAAGGATAAATAGTAACTCATAAGGCTTATTGATGTGAGTGATGTGAATAAATTATACCATCAAGACCGGATATAAGTACTGTACAGCAAATGACTACGATTGATATCCATTTATTGAATACTGGATATCAATCTAATCATGTACTGTACCCAACTGCACACTGAATAGCTTAATGCTTAAGAGAGAGGAAGGAACATTTTATGGGGCACAGATCACATAGGACCGACTTTGCTAACAAAGTTGTGTAACAAAGATTATGCGCTTCATATACCAGTAAAAATGCGAATTGTATTGACCAAGGATTATTCTTTTCTTTCAGACGACACCAACTCGTCCATCTACTCGACCCCCTACCCGCCCCCCTACTCGTCCTCCTACCCGTCCTCCTACCCGCCCCCCGACGCGACCTCCTACCCGCCCCCCGACGCGACCTCCTACCCGCCCCCCCACACGTCCTCCTACACGCCCCCCTACCCGTCCCCCTACACGCCCCCCCACTCGTCCTCCTAACCCGACCTCCTACCCGCCCCCCCCTACCCGCCCCCCCACCCGTCCTCCTACACGCCCTCCTACACGCCCTCCTACCCGTCCTCCTACTCGGCCACCTACCCGTCCTCCTACTCCGCCACCAACCCGCCCCCCTACCCGCCCACCAACCACCCCTCACGACCACGACCACGACCACGACCACGACCACGACCACGACCATCACCATGACGACCACCACCACCACCACAGCTCCGACCCTCTGGACTGGCTGAGGGAATCCGTGCCCGGCGAGCCAGGCGTGGACTACCCAATCTTGGGGTGGCCCATCATCGACACTGCGTTCTCCTGCCAGGGTCAACAGGCTGGTGAGTACCCTACCCTGAATTAAGTAACACCCCATTCTTAAGGGAGGTCACCTGCTTTTTTTCTCTTTCTCTCCTTTTCTCTCTTTCTCTGGCTTGTATCCATTCGGCCCCATTCAGCCAACTGTTTTAAGATGTTTATCCCCATCTAGGAATTGATTTCTTCCTGGTGAGCGATAGCGAGCCAGCATTGTATGGGGAAATCCGGCTTTGCCGGAGACAATTTTCTATCGAAAAATTTACAAATTTAGCTTGCTGCCAAAACAAAAATATATATATGCTTGCTCGCTACCGCTGGCCAGGAAAATATTGACACCTGAATGAGGGTAAACATCTTAAAAATGTTGGCTGAATGGGGCCGAATGGATAAAGAAAAGGCGACTACCCTGAACCCCGAGTTACAGGAGCAATTTGGCGGTGTATATTCTCAGAGACACAGCATCAGAGTTGAATATAGGCTGATAACGACCGTGTTTCTTGAAAGAGCAATAATGTTTTGGTGGTTTTCACAGGTACGCCACGGTAGCCTTGTCCGTTCCCTAGTCATTCAGATGTGACTTTAACCTCATTACACAGGGACAAGTGCCTTAATTCTCCACTTTTGGTAATGAAATATATTAGCAAAAATTAGGGGACGGTGTGAAACCAGCTCTGGCAAAATATCATACTGATCCAACTAATTGTTAATAAGTTATTCCCGTAAAACGATGCCACACGGCCTCTGAAACCCATAGTACAGTAGGTAGTTTAGATACAAGCAGCCTAGTAAGGATCAGTAGATATGTTGTTGTTTGCTTTCCTTGTTTACTCCTTTGTATACAGTGAGCGCAAGAATGCCATATATGCAAGTGATCAGGTATGCTAATTATCTGAAAACCTGTGTATTTTCCCATCATTGCAAATGTATTGTTCTCAACTACACAACCCCGAGTTACCGATAGTGCAACATGGGATGGTAGCGTTTGAAAGGGCCCGGTAGCTCAAGGTTACGTAGTGGAGACGGTTTTTTGGGGGACCCCTTCTCCCTCATGCTTAGCCCCGTTAATGTTGAGATTTTAAGACGTTCAGCCCCTTAGTTTGGCGATTTAAACACCTTTCGCCTTGTTAATATGCGCCATGGTTACGCAGCAAGAACGTTGAATATTAGGGTCTTGCCTGGGAAAATCTCTGGAGCTTTTGTCCGCTTGAATATTTTCACCTCGTTTAAATAATTATGTTGATGACCCAGTATTTCCTCATCATGCCTTGTTCTTTAGTCAATTCTTTCGTTTATTGCTTATGATATTGATTTGTGTGTTGCATAGTGCACTTCTGGTTGCATTATAATTATACAGTATACCTCTCTCTCTCTCTCTCTCTCTCTCTCTCTCTCTCTCTCTCTCTCTCTCTCTCTCTCTCTCTCTCTCTCTCTCTCTCTCTCTCTCTCTCTCTCTCTCTCTCTCTCTCTCTCTCTCTCTGCCACTAATGTCCTGCCACGGACATTAGTTCCAGGGCAGTAGTTCCCTTTCCAATGTTCCCTTACCCACTCTAAACCACTGTTTGGACACTTGATCCTCAGTGTTTTGGAGGACAAGCAGCCTAGAAGGGTCACTAGACCTGTTGTTGCTTGATTTCCTTTGTACTCCTTTATACTCTCTCCCTCTCTCTCATCATTACCATATGCTAATCTCACCACTGCCCGCCACTCAGCTGATCAATCCCTTTAACCCCTTCAGTACCGGTGAAGTCCTTTTCAGTATATTTTGGCAACTATTACAAGATATTTTGTGTGTGTGTGTGTATGTGTGTTAGTGTGTATGTGCCTGCAAGTCCCTATGAACGTGTGAGGGTGTGTTTGGTATGTGTGTATGTATGTATATGTGCGTGTAAGTACCATGTAAGTATTTATGAACGTGTGGGTGTGTATGTATGTATGTACCGTATATATGTCACTCCCCTCCACTTCCACTAAGGTCACCACAACCAGCCAAGGACTACAGTATGTATTTGGGGATGATATAGGAACTCTTACTTCCCTCTTACTTCATAACCCTCACACCTCTACTTCCCTCTTACTTCATAACCCTCACACCTCTACTTCCCTCTTACTTCATAACCCTCACACCTCTTACTTCCCTCTTACTTCATAACCCTCACACCTCTTACTTCCCTCTTACTTCATAACCCTCACACCTCTTACTTCCCTCTTACTTCATAACCCTCACACCTCTTACTTCCCTCTTACTTCATAACCCTCACACCTCTTACTTCCCTCTTACTTCATAACCCTCACACCTCTTACTTCCCTCTTACTTCATAACCCTCACACCTCTTACTTCCCTCTTACTTCATAACCCTCACACCTCTTACTTCCCTCTTACTTCATAACCCTCACACCTCTTACTTCCCTCTTACTTCATAACCCTCACACCTCTTACTTCCCTCTTACTTCATAACCCTCACACCCTCTTACTTCTTCCTCTTACTCCCTCTTACTTCATAACCCTCACACCTCTTACTTCCCTCTTACTTCATAACCCTCACACCTCTTACTTCCCTCTTACTTCATAACCCTCACACCTCTTACTTCCCTCTTACTTCATAACCCTCACACCTCTTACTTCCCTCTTACTTCATAACCCTCACACCTCTTACTTCCCTCTTACTGCATAACCCTCACACCTCTTACTTCCCTCTTACTTCATAACCAACCCTCACACCTCTACTTCCCTCTTACTTCATAACCCTCACACCTCTTACTTCCCTCTTACTTCATAACCCTCACACCTCTACTTCTACTTTACTGTCCTATTCTTCCACTATAAACTGTCCCTGTCTAGTAGTATTAACCCCTTCTGTAAGTAATTTAGATTTTATTTTAGCTATATTTAGACGATTCTGTGCAGCTTAAGGGGAGGTTTTTAGTTTGGTCTCTAGATATCCATCAAGCTTAAGATTAACACCCCCTTGAGCCCCTTTCAAGATATATTTGTACATTTTTCGGTAGAAAAATTTCCCGGCTGAAAGCCGGTTCCTCTTAAATTACAGGCTCGCTATCGCTCGCCAGGATAAAATCGACACCTAAATGGCACGAAAGGTCTTAAAATTGACAGAAATGGGTCGAAGGTTTTTTAAATCGTCAAAATAATGGGGCGAACGTCTTAAAATTAGAAAAGCAATGGGGCTAAATATGAGGGAGAAAGGAATCAAGAAAAAAATCCCTCAAGTTGAAACCTCCCCTTAAGAAGGGTCTGTGGTAGTAGAAAGGGTTAAGTAGTGAGATAGTTCAAAGCCTGTTAATTCCTGGAGGCTCTTTAAAAACTGAATAAAATCGTCTAACAGTAGCCTGAATAGAGTTAAAATGACGTCACCGGTACTGAAGGGGTTAAGGCCGGACCACCTCGTTCGGGCCGCAAGGTCTGTGTGGTCCGAGTATCTGTGTAACTCACTTGTATTTCTTTAGTCAGTTTATCTTCAGCTCACCCCCTCATGTCCTCATAATCTACCCCTCATATCCTCATAATCTACCCCTCATGTCCTCATAATCTACCCCTCATGTCCTCATAATCTACCCCTCATATCCTCATAATCTACCCCTCATACCCTCATAATCTACCCCTCACCCTCATAATCTACCCCTCATGTCCTCATAATCTACCCCTCATGTCCTCATAATCTACCCCTCATGTCCTCATAATCTACCCCTCATGTCCTCATAATCTACCCCTCATGTCCTCATAATCTACCCCTCATATCCTCATAATCTACCCCTCATGTCCTCATAATCTACCCCTCATGTCCTCATAATCTACCCCTCATATCCTCATAATCTACCCCTCATGTCCTCATAATCTACCCCTCATGTCCTCATAATCTACCCCTCATGTCCTCATAATCTACCCCTCATGTCCTCATAATCTACCCCTCATATCCTCATAATCTACCCCTCATATCCTCATAATCTACCCCTCATATCCTCATAATCTACCCCTCATATCCTCATAATCTACCCCTCATATCCTCATAATCTACCCCCCCTGTCCTCATAATCTACCCCTCATATCCTCATAATCTACCCCTCATATCCTCATAATCTACCCCTCATAATCTACCCCTCATATCCTCATAATCTACCGCTCATATCCTCATAATCTACCCCTCAAATCCTCATAATCTACCCCTCATATCCTCATAATCTACCCCTCATATCCTCATAATCTACCCCTCATATCCTCATAATCTACCCCTCATATCCTCATAATCTACCCCTCATATCCTCATAATCTACCCCTCATATCCTCATAATCTACCCCTCAAATCCTCATAATCTACCCCTCAAATCCTCATAATCTACCCATCATATCCTCATAATCTACCCCTCAAATCCTCATAATCTACCCCTCACCCTCATAATCTACCCTTCACCCTCATAATCTACCCGTCATATCCTCATAATCTACCCCTCACCCTCATAATCTACCCTTCACCCTCATAATCTACCCCTCATACCTCATAATCTACCCCTCATATCCTCATAATCTACCCCTCACCCTCATAATCTACCCCTCACCCTCATAATCTACCCTTCACCCTCATAATCTACCCCTCACCCTCATAATCTACCCCTTATATCCTCATAATCTACCCCTCACCCTCATAATCTACCTCTTATATCCTCATAATCTACCCCTCACCCTCATAATCTACCCCTTATATCCTCATAATCTACCCCTCATCCTCATAATCTACCTCTTATATCCTCATAATCTACCCCTCATATCCTCATAATCTACCCCTCACCCTCATAATCTACCCCTCATATCCTCATAATCTACCCCTCATATCCTCATAATCTACCCCTCATATCCTCATAATCTACCCCTCATATCCTCATAATCTACCCCTCACCCTCATAATCTACCCCTCACCCTCATAATCTACCCCTCACCCTCATAATCTACCCCTCACCCTCATAATCTACCCCTCATATCCTCATAATCTACCCCTCATATCCTCATAATCTACCCCTCATATCCTCATAATCTACCCCTCATATCCTCATAATCTACCCCTCATATCCTCATAATCTACCCCTCACCCTCATAATCTACCCCCTCATATCCTCATAATCTACCCCTCAAATCCTCATAATCTACCCCTCACCCTCATAATCTACCCTTCACCCTCATAATCTACCCCTCACCCTCATAATCTACCCCTCACCCTCATAATCTACCCTTCACCCTCATAATCTACCCCTCACCCTCATAATCTACCCCTCACCCTCATAATCTACCCTTCACCCTCATAATCTACCCCTCACCCTCATAATCTACCCCTCACCCTCATAATCTACCCTTCACCCTCATAATCTACCCTTCACCCTCATAATCTACCCCTCACCCTCATAATCTACCCCTCATAATCTACCCCTCACCCTCATAATCTACCTCTCACCCTCATAATCTACCCTTCACCCTCATAATCTACCCCTCACCGTCATAATGTACGCCTCACCCTCGTAGTCTACGGCACATAATCTACCCCTCACCCTCATAATCTACCCCTCACCCTCATAATCTACCTCTCACCCTCATAATCTACCCTTCACCCTCATAATCTACCCCTCACCCTCATAATCTACCCCTCACCCTCATAATCTACCCCTCACCCTCATAATCTACCCCTCACCCTCATAATCTACCCCTCACCCTCATAATCTACCCCTCACCCTCATAATCTACCCCTCATAATCTACCCCTCACCCTCATAATCTACCCCTCATAATCTTCCCCTCACCCTCATAATCTACCCCTCACCCTCATAATCTACCCCTCATAATCTACCCCTCACACCCTCATAATCTACCCCTCACGCTCATAATCTACCCCACATAATCTACCCCTCACCCTCATAATCTACCCCCGCAATCTACCCCTCACCCTCATAATCTACCCCCTCATAATTTACCCCTCACCCTCATAATCTGCCCCTCATAATCTACCCCTCACCCTCATAATCTACCCCTCATAATCTACCCCTCACCCTCATAATCTACCCTTCACCCTCATAATCTACCCCTCACCCTCATAATCTACCCCTCATAATCTACCCCTCACCCTCATAATCTACCCCTCACCCTCATAATCTACCCCTCATAATCTACCCTTCACCCTCATGTTATACCCCTCTCTTTTAGCGTAGGTTGAGGTCGTCTACTTTCGAGAATTCTTAAACTCATCTTTTCCCTAAGGCGCGCTCTCTCTCTCTCTCTCTCTCTCTCTCTCTCTCTCTCTCTCTCTTCTTTTCTATCGGGTATACCATCTCTACTAGAATTAAGTCCTGACCACCTCGTTTGGATCGTAAGGTCTGTGTGGCCAGTGTATCTATGTAAACCTACCCCTCTCTCTCTCTCTCTCTCTTCTTTGCTATCCTTTCCTTCACTTGCCCTTACTTTTGTGTTAGCTATCTCTACTAGAAATAAGTCCTGACCACCTCGCTAGGATCGTAAGGTCTGTGTGGCGTATCTATGTAAATCTATGGATATTATGTTTATATTTATCTATATTTGTATGTTTTCATTTTTGTTTTTAAGAGAGAGAGAGAGAGAGTGTGTGTTTTTTTTTTCTTTTTTTTTTTTTTTTTTTTCTTCCATCCCTATCACACAGATTTACTGGGCTTATAAATCACTATGACTTACCGTGTGTCTAGCCTGTCATCTTGTACACATTCCGACAGACCTCACCATATTTTATTAATCGTTTTACCTGACAATTGTTCGCTGGGACGATATTATTATTATTATTATTTTTTTTTTTTTTTTTTTTTTTTGCAATAATATGCCGATAGTAAATGCATCGGTAATTGTGTATAATCTTGCAACAATATACTTACACCAATGCAATATAGTTAATGATATGCTTGTAAGACGATGACTGCATACGATTAGATCATTTTCGTTAGGGGGAGATTTCCACGGGAGGGATTTTTTTCTGGACCCCTTTCTCCCTCATGCTTAGCCCCATTGCTTTTGAGATTTTAAGACGTTCGCCCTAGTAGTTTTGACATTTCAAGACATTTTGCCCCATTTCTGTCAATTTTAAGACCTTTCGTGCCATTTAGGTGTCGATTTTTTCCTGGCGAGCGATAGCGAGCCTGTAATTTAAGAGCAACCGGCCTCCGGCCGGGACATTTTTCTACCGAAAAATGTACAAATTTATCTTGAAAGAGGGTCTAGGGGGTGTAATTTTAAGCTTAATGAAAACGTAGGGAACAAACTAAATACCTCCCCTTAAGGGGGTCACCGTCTTTTTTTATTTTTCTCTCCTTTTCTCTCTTTCTCTGGCTTGTATCCATTCGGCCCCATTCAGCCAACTGTTTTAAGACGTTTATCCCCATCCAGGTGTTGATTTCTTCCTGCCGAGCGATAACGAGCCAGCATTGTATGGAAAAATGTACAAATTTAGCTGGCTGTCAAAACAAATATATATATATATGCTGGCTCGCTACCGCTCACCAGGAAAATATTGACACCTGGACGTCTTAAAACAGTAGGCTGAATGGGGCCAAATGGATACAAGCCAAAGAAAGAGGGAGAGAAAGAGGAAAAAAGCGAGGTGGACTCCCTTAAAGTATTTGGTGATATTATTAACCCTTTCCAGATACGATGCCTCGTTACCTTTCTATTTCCTGGCTACCATTAGACTATTTTATTCAGATTAGGAAGGGTGTGTGGAAGTCAGAGCGTGAATGGAGATAGTCTTTACCCTTTTAATGCTCACAGGTCCTTCCTAAGCTGCATAAAGTCGTCTAATGGTAACCAGGATGTACGCTCAAAATGCGGGTTAATTCTTGTTGTGGATTACTTTATAGATACGCGTTGAAATCTCTCTAAAGCTTTTATAATGCGTACCATCATCTATTAAGGGGAGATCTCCACTTGAGGGATTTTTTTCTTGACCCCTTTCTCCCTCATGTTTAGCCCCATTGCTTTTGATATAAAACGTTTGCCCCATTAGTTTAGCGATTTTAAGAACTGTCACCCCATATTAAGACCTTTCGTGCAATTCAGGTGTCGATTTTATCCTGGCGAGCGATAGCGAGCCTGTAATTTAAGAGGACCGGGACATTTTTCTACCGAAAAATGTACAAAATTATCTTGAAAGGGGGTCTAGGGGGTGTAATTTAATAGCTTGCTGGAGGTCTAGGGAACAAACTAAAGACCTCCCCTTAACTTGATACACAGAAGGGGTTAACTTGATACACCATTATATCTTGTTTCTGTCTATTTATTTATTCAGATTTTCCTTTCCCTATTCCCAGTTACTCATACATTCCTCTATCCATTTTCTTCTTCTCCTCCACCTCTTTATCAACCTTATGCCGTCTCCGTGTGTTTATCCATATTTTCCCTATTCCCGGTTACTCATTCATTCCTCTATTAATTTCTTCTTCCATTCCTCCACCTCCCATCTTTATCAGCCTTACTCCCTCTCCGTGTGTTTATCCCATTTCCCCGTTCCGGCCTCCGTGGGACAGCCAACAAGATGAATGAGGTTATGCATATCTTCATTGTTTACGGGGCAGCTGATAGACGGCCGCATTAGTCTGGTGGCCAGAGAGAGAGAGAGGGAGGGAGTGGGAGGGGAAGAGAGAGAGAGAGAGAGGGGGGGAGAGAGGAAGAGAGAGACAGGGGGAGAGTGAGAGGGAGGGAGTGGGAGGGGAAGAGAGAGAGAGAGAGTACAAAGGAAATCAAGCAACAACAGTTCTAGTAACCCTTCTAGGCTGCTTGTCCTCCAAAACACTGAGGATCAAGTGTCCAAACAGTGGTTTAGAGTGGGTAAGGGAACATTGGAAAGGAAACTACTGCCCTGGAACTAATGTCCGTGGCAGGATTAGGAAGTTAGTAGGGGACAGATGGGTTAGTAACATAAGAGATGCAGAGAGCGAGAAATAGGAAGCGGGTAGAGCTAGGAAATAGGAAATAGGAAGCGGGTAGAGCTAGTTCTTTTCACCTCTCTTCCCTCCTCCCTTATACGTCGCTTCTCTCTCTCCCTCCCCCTCTTCTCCTCCCTCCCCCCCCCCCCTTCTCCTCCTCCTCCCTCCCTCCCCTTCTCCTCCCTCCCTCCCCTTCTCCTCCTCCTCTCTCCCTCCCCTTCTCCTCCATCCCTCCCCTTTCTCCTCCATCCCTCCCCTTTCTCCTCCATCCCTCCCCTTTCTCCTCCCTCCCCCCCCCCCCTCCTCCCTCCCCCCCCCTTCTCCTCCCTCCCCCCCCCTTCTCCTCCCTCCCCCCTTCCCTCTCCCTACTGTCAGCCTCCGTCAGCTCATCAATATACCCTCTCCCTGACAGCTGACTGGGTTGCTGATTCTTAACTCTCAACTCTATCACCCCCCCAGCCCCTGTCAGCTTATCAGTGTAACCCTTCCTGACAGCTGACTGGTTCGACGACAGGGACACACAGATAGGCAAATTGGCTGATAGGGGGTGTTGGTGGTGGTGGTGGTGGTGTTGTTGGTGGTGTTGTTGGTGGTGGTGTTGTTGGTGGTGGTGGTGGTGGTGTTGTTGGTGGTGGTGGTGGTGTTGGTGTTGTTGTTGTTGTTGTGTGTAGGGTTCGTATGTAAGCTTGGTGTAAGTGTTATGTGTGTGTGTGTGTTCTGTAAGGTTTGTGTGTGTTCTGTAGGCTTTCTGTGTGTGTGTGTTTGTAGGCTTTCTCTGCGTGTGTGTGTGTGTGTGTGTAATATGTAGGCTTTCTGTGTGTGTGTTTGTAGGCTTTCTCTGCGTGTGTGTGTGTAATATGTAGGGTTTCTGTGTGTGTGTGTGTGTATTATGTAGGTTTTCCGTGTGTGTGTGTGTGTGTGTGTGTCTTCTGTAGGTTTCTCTGCGAGTATGTATGTGTGTGTGTGGTGTATGTGTGTGTGTATGTAGCCATTACCCTCGTGCGGAGTTTGGTCCTACGCCGATACAAAGATTGCCGAAATATGTGCCTGTGTGACTCTTCCTAATTGGAGGACCCTTAACTGTAGTCAATTATGCCGGGGTCAGGGGGGCAAGGTCGAAGGAGGAGGAGAAGAAGAAAAAGAAGAAGGAAGAGGAGGAGGAGGAGGAGGAGGAGGAGGAGGAAAAAAACAAAGGAATACAAAGAACTCACAAAACTGCGACATACCCATTGCTCCTTACGGGGCAGTTTGGATATCTATACTGCTAGGCTACTATAGTTTCTTCACTGTAAATAGGCGAGAAATCATGACCGCTATCCTCTGTAACTCAAAAAGGGCTAGAGCAAATTGGCTGTAAATTTCCACATCTATTCCTTGACTGACTCTTCCCAAATGGTAGAAATATTAGCTCGATTACTCTAGTGGTTTATGAGTTACAGAGGTTAGAGGTCATGATTTCTCGCCTACTGACAGCGAATAGACTATAGCGATGGGAATATCTAGCAACCTCGAAAGAATTATTGATATTAAGGAGAGATTTCCTCCTGGAGGATTTTTTTCTGAACCTCTTTCTCCCTCATGTTTAGCCCCATTGCTTGTGAGATGTAAAGACGCTTGCCCCATTAGTTTGGCGATTTTAAGAACCCTCGCCCCATTTCTGTCAATTTTAAGATCATTCGTGCCATTTAGGTGTCGATTTTTTCCTGGCGAGCGACAGCGAGCCTGTAATTTAAGGGGAACCGGCCTTCGGCCGGGAAATTTTTCTACCGAAAAATGTACAAATTTATCTTGAAAGGGGGTCAAGGGGGAGTAATTTTAAGCTTGATGGGATTCTAGGGAACGAACTAAAAACCTCCCTTTAAAAGAACGCTCCAGATAGGTGACGTAATGCAGAGACCCTTGTTTAAAACCAATAGAAGGCAAGATATGCAAATGACATATGGCAAGCGTGCAAGAATCTAGTAAAAATATGACGCAATGACAAAAATATGACGTAATGACAAAAATATGACGTAATGACAAAAATATGACGTAATGACAAACATATGACGCAATGACAAAAATAACGTCAATAAATAGAAGTAAAGCCGCTGTCACACGAGCGATTTTTCCGTCAATTTTCCATGAGCAAGTTTTGTCTCGTTATATTTCGGAGCATTTTTGCACTGGTATCGGTAACTAGACTGAAGGTAGATTATGTTAGGCGGCTGAATTCTGATAAAGTGTAATTTTTTAAGCTGCCAGACCATAATTGCCCGTAAAAATTGCTCGAAAAAGGGCTCGTGTGACTCCGGCTTAAGGGGAGATTTCCACTTGAGAGATTTTTTTCTTGACTCCTTTCTCCCTCATGTTTAGCCCCATTGTTTTTCTAATTTTAAGACGTTCGCCCCATTATTTTGACGATTTTAAGAACCTTCGACCCATTTCTGTCAATTTTAAGACCTTTCGTGCCATTTAGGTGTCGATTTTATCCTGGCGAGCGATAGCGAGCCTGTAATTTAAGAGGAACCGGCTTTCAGCCGGGACATTTTTCTACCGAAAAATGTACAAATTTATCTTGAAAGTGGGTCAAGGGGGTGTAATCTTAAGCTTGATGGATATCTAGGGACCAAACTAAAAACCTCCCCTTAAGAAGATGCAAATGACGTATGGCAAGCGTGCAACGATCAAGTAATAATATGGCGTAATGTCAACAAATAGAATTAACAAGATGCAAATGACGTATGGAGAGCGTGTTGCAAGGATTTAGGAAGAATATGACGTACTGTATATGATGAAAATGAGAAGCAAATGACGCATGGGGGAAGAATATGACGTAATGAAAAAATAGACGTGTAAGCTATCAGAAGTAAATAAAATGCAAATGACGAATGAAGAGCGGCGTGCAAGGATCAAGGAAGAAAATGGGTGGTGGGCTTATGAGGGGTAACCATGATAGAGTGATTTATGCACCTCAACTCTCTGACCTCCAAACCAGGATACCTCAAGGATACTAACCCAAGACAGGACCCCCTCCCTCCCTCCCCTCTCCAACCCAAGGATACCCCCCGAACCCCCCCATCCAATCATTCCTCTCCTCCCCCCCCACCATACTTACATAAACACATGGCCCCCCCCCCCCCCCCCCCACCCCCACTTACATACACACGTGCCTCAATGAAACTCTCGAGGCGTACCCCTTAATTAATCAACCGTACAGAAAAAAGAAAAAAAACCGACACTTCGGAATTTCCCATACAAAAAATCTTGGCATTGAGCCTTTTTCACATTGAACATTCCGGGACTAATAAAAAAAAAAAAAAAAAAAAAAAAAAAAAAAAAAAATCTACCTTGGTAGTTCTCGGCATGGAATCTCGTGAACCCCTACAGTCCTACACCATAAACCTTTCCCTTCGACACATGGCCGTATATATTTGCTCATGTATTTATCTTTTCATCATATTTTTTAGTTTCCTCCCTAGACTTCCATCAAGCTTATACAAACATCCCTTAGCCCCCCCTTCGAGATATATTTGTATATTTTTCGGTAGAAAAATTTCACGGCCGAAGGCCGGTTCCTCCTATAATTACAGGGTCGCTATCGCTCGCCAGGAAAAGGATAGACACCTAAATGGACCGAAAGCTCCTAATATTGACAAATAAATGGGGTGAAAGGTCTTAAAATCGCCAAACTAATAGGATAAGCGTCTTAAAATCTCAAAGCTACTAAGGCTAAACATGAGGTAGAAGGGGGCTAGAAAAACGACACATCTCCCATTAAGTCACCCACTACAATTATGGTCCTCCCACCCTCCTTTGAAGCCCTCTTGAATAGTTTAGGTTCCATCAGAGATAGACATCTATAATTTAATCAAAAAAATATTTCCACTTGAACGTTAAATGTGTGTTGTAAGCCACCTGTTGTCAAGTTCTCCGACATCACCTTATAACCTACACCCACTACACTACATGGCAACACATCCACAGACACCAAGAAATATCAAAACAACACCCAGCACACGGTATCACACACAAATACTGTCATCTCTCCCTCCCTGCCCACCCCAAACCAGCTTTCAGAAGCACATCCATACTCATATCTCTCGCCGATCCATCCAATCACTCACAGACAACACGCAGCTGCAGGCACGACCTCCCGACATACATCCTTCTGAATCCTCCCTTCCTCGCAAGGACAGAGTCCACCTGGCCAGGCTGAGATTTAGGCACCATCCAGCTCTTCTGAGCTATCAGAAGAGACTGGTTGTCTCTGTCGACGACACAGCACCCCATGCTATTAAACACATCATAGAAGACTGCATTCCACATAACCACTTAAGCTAACAACATAATCTACACTCCTTGAGAGCCCTGTGGGAAAGCCCGATCTCGGCCATGGCCTTCCTTAGGGGCTTTTCGGCCATGCAGCCTAGGCAACGACAACAACAGCAACAACCAGCTTCGCCCACATTCCTCTCGCACTCAATCAAACTGCCAATTTATAATCCGACCCCAATATCCTATTCCTTCCTCACCTATAATTCCATCACCACCTATTCAATTTAATCTTATTCCAAACTTCAATATTATTCCTCTCCCCAGATGGGGAGATTGTAGGCATCAATCTCCCCAGATGGGGAGATTGTAGGCATCAATCGAGCAGGACAGACTGGGCAGTACCCAGGGTAGGCCACATAGGCATATGATGAGGAACCTTAACAACGATCAAAATCTCGTAAACAACCCCTCTGTCATTCCCCCTTCAAGGTCCAAAAGCCCTCCCCTCTCTCCATCAATTGGCCCATTCCTCATCTACCCTTTACCCCTCCAAGGTCTTCCCAGCTGCCCTCATGCCCTTGCCAGGCTTTTAAGTCACGATGTCATTATGTAGCCTACCCTAACCCCCTACCCCCACCAGTCCCACTCCTCTCCTACCTTAAATGGAGCCTGGAGGTCGCGGGATGCAGATGTGGAGTTCTTTGTTGCATGGCTATAGTTGGTTGGGGTGGAAAGGATAGTTAGCCTAATAAGTTATTCCTCGGCACCCAGTATTTTGAGCAATTAATGGTATGAGCATTATCTAAACTTGATTTATTCATTGCAAGTGAGATATACAAACATATTCCTACACCTACCCACCCTATTCAACATCTGACAGAGATTAATACAGCCGAGAATAAGCCAAACGTAATGACAACATTTCACGCTATTTAGTTGTGGTAACACTGGTCTTGAACCATCAACGTCACGAAATGGAACGGTGACTGTGTATTGTGGGAGGGAGAAGCTGGGGAACTGAAATGGAACGGTGACTGTGTATTGTGGGAGGGAGAAGCTGGGGTACTGAAATGGAACGGTGACTGTGGATTGTGGGAGGGAGAAGCTGGGGTACTGAAATGGAACGGTGACTGTGTATTGTGGGAGGGAGTAGCTGGGGTACTGAAATGGAACGGTGACTGTGTATTGTGGGAGGGAGAAGCTGGGGAACTGAAATGGAACGGTGACTGTGTATTGTGGGAGGGAGAAGCTGGGGTACTGAAATGGAACGGTGACTGTGGATTGTGGGAGGGAGAAGCTGGGGTACTGAAATGGAACGGTGACTGTGGATTGTGGGAGGGAGAAGCTGGGGTACTGAAATTAACTTTGTTCACTTCATATGTTCTGTTCTGCTAATTACCTCTCTCTCTCCAGTGCATATAGACAGACAGAGTGATTACAATACCCCTCCACAATAGACCCCTCCCCAGCGGCGAGGGGTTAATAGGCTCAGACATAGACCTACCTATCTTGGACCTATCCATCATCGGCACTCCTCCATATGACCCTCTACGCAACACAAACACGGCTAAAAAAACAAAAAACAAACAAAAATGTTTTTGGTCTTCCGCTGTAGGCATGGGTTTAAGGGGATTTTTTTTTTTTTTTTTTTTTTTTTTAATCATAATTATTTGGTTATTTAGTTATTCAAAATTATGTTTGTAGTTTCCTCCCAAGACTTCCATCGAGCTTAAAAAAACATCCACAAGACCCTCCTTCGAGATAAATTGTTACATTTTTCCTGAGGCCTGATCCTCCTATTTTCCTGGCTCGCTATCGCTAGCCAGGAAAAAAAAGTCACCTAAATTGGCCGAAAGGTCTTAATATTGACAAAGAAATGGGCGAAGGGTCTTAAAATCGAAACTAATGGGCCAAGCGTATTAGTAATCCCTATTTTTATTAATTTCACCACAACACCAAACACCTTCAATGAAATTAATGAAAGCCTATAATTATGTGATCCACCGGGATTCGAACCTGGGTTATCACACTCAGAATATATGAAAACGGGTAGGGCTTAAGGGGAGATTTCCACTTGAGGGGAGTTTTTTCTTGACTCCTTTCTTCCTCATGTTTAGCCCCATTGCTTTTCTAATTTTAAGACGTTCGCCCCATTATTTTGATGATTTTAAGAACTTTAATTTTAAGAACTCATTTTTGTCAATTTTAAGACCTTTCGTGCAATTTAGGTGTCGATTTTATCCTGGCGAGCGATAGCGAGCCTGTAATTTAAGAGGAACCGGCTTTCAGCCGGGACATTTTTCTACCGAAAAATGTATAAATTTATCTTGAAACGGGCTCAAGGGGGTTTAATCTTAAGCTTGATGGATATCTAGGGAACAAACTAAAAACCTGCCCTCAAAAGTTGAATGGAACGCACGCCAACGAACATGTAACTGAGGCAAGGAACAAGCCACTATCTATTTAGTAATCCATGCACGAGTTGCAAAGATGGGGATCACAGGGGAGGGAGGGAGGGATGATTATGTTT
Organism: Paralithodes platypus; assembly: GCA_032716605.1. Taxonomy (NCBI): domain Eukaryota; kingdom Metazoa; phylum Arthropoda; class Malacostraca; order Decapoda; family Lithodidae; genus Paralithodes; species Paralithodes platypus. The sequence goes on along the minus strand of CM064578.1, from coordinate 66,468,754 downwards.
GCAACGTAGGCTACTTAACAACAAGGGTCTACGAGAGAGAGGGAGGGAGGGAGGGAGGGAGGAAGGAAGGAAGGAAGGAAGAGGAGGAGACGAAGATGGGATGAGAGTGAGAGTAACAGCACCCACACGCTAGATCCCAAATAACCCGTTCCACCTCTACCCCAACTAGACAGGAAAGACAAATATAAAGAAAGAGAGAGAGAGAGAGAGAGAGAGAAGAAGAACACACTAGATCCCAAATAACCCGTTCCACCTCTACCCCAACTAGACGGGAAAGACACATATATATATAAACCATTCTCAACACCCTTTTTTTTGTCTCCCTCCCTCCCATCTTTTGACATAACCAGTTCTCTGTTCCTAATAGAGGCCACAATCAAGGCTCAGCTCTCGTCCTTGTGCAGCTTCCAGTTCTAACATATTTTCTGGGGGGGGGGGGGGGGTTGTGCTTGTTTTTGTTGGTCGATTATTTTATGTATTTATTATTTTTCTAGTTTCTTCCCTAGACCTCCATCAAACTTTAAAATAACAACCCCAGGATCCCCTTCAAGATATATTTGTACATTTTTCGGTAGAAAAATTTCCCGGGTTCCTCCTAAATTACAGGCTCGCTATCGCTCGCCAGGAAAAGATCGACACCTAAATGGCACGAAAGGTCTTAATATTGACAAAGAAAATGGGGCGAAAGTTCTTAAAATCGTCAAACTAATGGGGCTCAGTTCTCGTCCTTGTGCAGCTTCCAGTTCTAACATACTCTGGAACTAGCTAAGTAAGGCGAAGGGGTGCATATATTGGTTCCTGGGACCTGACAACCTTATGGGGGGGTGACCTGCTTTTGGTTATTTCTGTCCTTTTCCCCCTCTCTCTCTCTCTGGCTTGTATCCATTTGGCCCCATTCAGCCTACTGTTTTAAGACGTTTATCCCTTCCAGGTGTCAATTTTTTACTGGTGAGCGGTAGCGAGCCAGCATATTTTTTAGTTTTGTTTGACAGCAGGCTAAATTTGTACATTTTTCGATAGAAAAATTTCTCCGGCGAAGCCGGATTTCTTCATATAATGCTGGCTCGCTATCGCTCGCCAGGAAGAAATCGACACCTAGATGGGGATAAACGTCTTAAAATAGTTGGCTGAATGGGGCCGAATGGATACAAGCCAGAGAAAGAGAGAAAAGACAGAAATAACAAAAAGCAGGTCACCCCCCTTAAAAGCCGGTCACCCCCCTTAAAAGCAGGTCACCCCCCTTAAAAGCAGGTCACCCCCCTTAAAAGCAGGTCACCCCCCTTAAAAGCAGGTCACCCCCCTTAAAAGCAGCCGCGGCTTTTGAGCTTTTGACATTAATTTGGAGATTTTACGAAATTCGCCCCATTAGTTTATCGATGTTAAGACCATTTGTGCCACTTAGGTGTCGTTTTTTTCCTGGCGAACGATAGCGAGCCTGCAAATGTGTATTATTATTTTGTTCTCCCTAGATATCCATCAAACTTTTAAAATATTACCCCCAAGACCACCCTTTGAGATCAAATGTTTGCATTTTTCGGTAGAAATATCCCAGTTCCTCGTATATTGCCGTCTCCCGGTCGTTCACCAGGAAAAATCGACACCTAAATGGCATGAAAGGTCTTAAAATTGCCAGGCTATTGGGGCGAATGTCTTAAAATCACAAGACTAATGAATGGGGCTAAACATGAGGAAGAAGGGGGTTAAAAAAATAATAATATACAACAGGCCCTCGACCAAGGATAATGAACACAGTCAATAACATAAGAGAACAAAGCACACACACACACACACACACACACACACACACACACACACACACACACACACACACACACACACACACACACACACACACACATATATGGAGGAGCCGTTTTGGATATCCCATTCACTGAAGCCGGTATCACACGAGAGCTTTTATGGTCAACATTCGGTGATCAACATTTTTCTGGCAACATTTCTGGATTATTTTGCACTGCTATCGGAAACTAGACTGATGGTAGATGAATTTAGGTGACAGAAATATTGTAAATGTTGACCTCAGAAGCTGCCAGACCAGTGTTGAGGATTTTTTTTTATCCTCAACACTGGTCTGGTAGCTAATGAGGTAGACTTTTTATATCATTCTTATTCACAAATTACTCTACATGCAATCTGGTTTCCGGTACGAGTGCAAAATATCCCAGAAATGTTGCCAGAATGTTATTGAGTATAAAAGCTCTCGTGTGATACCCGCTTAGGTCTCCCCTCATTAACTTTCCCCTCTCACCAACCTTGAGCTAGTGCCGATACAAAGGCCGGTCCCCGAAAACCAGGCAAAACTCGCGGGAAACGCAGCGCAACCCGGCAACCTGGAGTAGGATCACTACGCGTTTTGTTTTGTTTTGGCAGGTTGTTCTGGGGCTACCACTAGACGATTGTATACAGCTTAGGAAGGATGGGTGGGAATTAATAGGGTGAAGGCTATCTCAATTCACCCTCTGACTTCCCTATACCCTTCCTAATCTAAATAAAAGCGTCTACTAACAGCCGGGTTAAGGGGAGGTTTTTAGTTGATTCCCTAGACTTCCATCAAGGTTAAAATTACTCCCCCTTGACCCCCTTTCAAGATAAATTTGTACATTTTTCGGTAGAAAAATGTCCCGGCCGAAGGCCGGTTCCCCTTAAATTACAGGTTCGCTATCGCTCGCCAGGATAAAATCGACACCTGAATGGCACGAAAGGTCTTAATATGGGGTGAAAGTTCTTGAAATCGCTAAACTAATGGGGCAAACGTTTTATAATATCAAAAGCAATGGGGCTAAACATGAGGGAGAAAGGGGTCAAGAAAACAATCCCTCAAGTGGAGATCTGCCCTTTAACTATATAAGAACGCATCATAACACACTACTACCACCCTCTGGTAGGACTCGCACGTGGTGAGAGAGAACCGCACCGGGGGAAGATAATATATATAGATAGATATATAGAAAGTTAATCATAGAGAGAGTTTAATCGTAGAGGATCGCATGAGGTTTAGGCTATTTGGGCTACTCCGTGATTGAAGATTGAGGCCGCGAGTGACGAAATGCTTCGGGACAGCAAATGATGGCGCAAGTCGGAAAAGGCCATATTAGGTTATAACATAATACACCTAGAGAATACACTACACCATAAACAACAGAGCAACACACACAAGGCTTGGATGTACAGCGGACCGGGTTAAGGGCAGGTTTTTAGTTTGGTCCCTAGATATCCATCAAGCTTAAGATTACACCCCCTTGAGCCCCTTTCAAGATAAATGTGTACATTTTTCGGTAGAAAAATGTCCCGGCTGAAAGCCGGTTCCTCTTAAATTGCAGGCTCGCTATCGCTCGCCAGGATAAAATCGACACCTAAATGGCACGAAAGGTCTTAACATTGACAGAAATGGATCGAAGGTTCGTAAAATCGTCAAAATATTGGGGCGAACGTCTTAAAATTAGAAAAGCAATGGGGCTAAACATGAGGGAGAAAGGAGTCAAGAAAAAAATCCCTCAAGTGGAAATCTCCCCTTAACCCTTTCAAGCTCCAATACGCGTTTCTGTTAGAAGATTTTATTCAGATTAGTAACGGTCTATGGAAGTCAAAGGGTTGATTGAGATAGTATTTACCCTTTTAAGACCCACAGAGCCTTCCTAAGCTGCATAAAATTGTCTAATGATAGCCAACATATACTGCTAAAACGCGTCACAGAGCTTGAAAGGGTTAAACAATAAAGCAACACACACAAGGCTTGGATGTACAGCGAAGGGGGGGGGGGGGGGGGGAGGGGGGGGGGGGGGGGGGGGGGGGGAGAGAGAACCCACCCCATGACATTGATAAAGGCACGAAGCCAGCGGTATGAACGTGTGACCTTTGACCTGATCCCTTTTTTACACATGGTTCACTTTTGGGACGAGGTTTTCATTTATTATTTATTTTGTTTTGTTCCCTAGACCTCCATCAAGCTTTACAAAAAACACCCCCTAGACCCCCCCTTCAAGATAAATGTGTACATTTTTCGATAGAAAAATTTCCCGGCCAAAGGCCAGTTCCTCTTATAATACAGGCTCGCTATCGCTCGCCAGAAAAAAATCGACACCTGAATGACACGAAAAGTGATAATTTTGACAAAGAAATGGGGCAAAAAGTCTTAAAATCGCCAAACTAATGGGCCGAACGTCTTATGATCGGAAAACTAAGGGGGTTAAGAGGAGGTATTTAGTTTGTTCCCTAGACCTCCATCAAGCTTAAAATTACACCCCCTTGAGTCCCTTTCAAGATAAATTTGTACATTTTTCGGTAGAAAAATGTCCCGGCCAAAGGCCGGTTCCTCTTAAATTACAGGCTCGCTATCGCTCGCCAGGATAAAATCGACACCTGAATTGCACGAAAGGTCTTAATTTGGGGTGAAAGTTCTTAAAATCGCTAAACTAATGGGGCAAACGTTTTATAATATCAAAAGCAATGGGGCTAAACATGAGGGAGAAAGGGGTCAAGAAAACAATCCCTCAAGTGGAGATCTCCCCTTAAGGGTAGAGAGAGAGAGAGAAACCCCACCCCATGACATTGATAAAAGCACGAAGCCAACGGAACGAACCTGTGACCTGTGACCTGTGACCTGTGACCTCTGACCTGATCCCCTTTATTACTACACTCACAAATAAAGGCGCGAGATTTCCACTGGAGGGATATTTTTTTTTTTTCTGGGCCCCTTTCTCCCGCATGCTTGTTAGCCCCATTGCTTTTGAGATTTTATGACGTTCGCCCCACTAGTTTGGCGATTTTAACACCTTTCGCCCCATTTCGTTGTCAATTTTAAGACTTTTCTGAAATTTAGATGTCGATATAATCCTGGCGAGCGATAGCGAGCCTGTTACTTACGAGGAACCGGCCTTCGGCCGGGACATTTTTCTACCGAAAAATGTACACATTTATTTTGAAAGGGGGTCTTGGGAGTGTAATTTTGAAAGGGGGTCTTGGGAGTGTAATTTTGAAAGGGGGTCTTGGGAGTGTAATTTTCAGCTTGATGAAGGTCTAAGAAGGAAGTTATGTAAATTAATATACTAGAAGGAACTGAATGAGCGTGTGACCTTTGGCTGATCCCTTAACCCACGTTATAAGGGTTTGGGTCCAGCGGATGAGGTAACCGGATTCATCTTCAAGAACGCTAGGGACTGATAGACAAAAACAAACAGAGAGAGGGAAAGTGATTCAAACTACTCATTCTACTCATTCTCTCTCTCTCTCTCTCTCTCTCTCTCTCTCTCTCTCTCTCTCTCTCTCTCCTAGAATTAAGTCCTGCCCACCTCGCTTGGATCGTAAGGTCTGTCTGGCTGTATCTCTCTCTCTCTCTCTCTCTCTCTCTCTCTCTCTCTCTCTCTCTCTCTCTCTCTCCTAGAATTAAGTCCTGCCCACCTCGCGTGGATCGTAAGGTCTGTGTGGCCAGTGTATCTATGTATGTAACTCTCTCTCTCTCTCTCTCTCTCTCTCTCTCTCTCTCTCTCTCTCTCTCTCTCTCTCTCTCTCTCTCTCTCTCTCTCTCTCTCTCTGTATATATATATATATATAATTTATTATAGCTTTGGAGATATACCAGTGTAAAGGCAGGAAAATCTGACCCAAGATGGCGGAGGTCGGTCGATCTGTGTTACCATAGGGTCTCTGATGGGTAAAAAGACACTGTGTAGGAGAGGGAGAGAGAGAGAGAGAGAGAGAGTGAAGATAAGGAGAGAGAGAGAGAGAGAGAGAGTGAAGATAAGGAGAGAGAGAGAGAGAGAGTGAAGATAAGGAGAGAGAGAGAGAGAGTGAAGATAAGGAGAGAGAGAGAGAGTGAAGATAAGGAGAGAGAGAGAGAGTGAAGATAAGGCGAGAGAGAGAGAGAGAGTGAAGATAAGGAGAGAGAGAGAGTGAAGATAAGGCGAGAGAGAGAATGAAGATAAGGAGAGAGAGAGAGAGTGAAGATAAGGAGAGAGAGAGAGAGTGAAGATAAGGCGAGAGAGAGAGAGAATGAAGATAAGGAGAGAGAGAGAGTGAAGATAAGGCGAG